>BGNK01000163.1:0-15000 GCA_003297005.1 Symbiodinium sp. clade A Y106
GAGCCTGGCAGCATTTTCGCAACATCGGATGCGAAAACATCGACAGGGATCAAATTTCCCCAAAATTCCTGAAGCCTGAAATGCGAAAACATTGGCAGGGATCAAATTTCCACAAAATTCCCAAAATCTGAGCAACTATGGCCCCCGCACTTCCCATAGATGCCAGGATTTTAGGAATCTTGGGGAAATTTGATCCCTGCCAGTGTTAATTTGAGCCTGGCAGCATTTTCGCAACATCGGATGCGAAAACATCGACAGGGATCAAATTTCCCCAAAATTCCTGAAGCCTGAAATGCGAAAACACTGGCAGGGATCAAATTTCCCCAAAANAAATTTGATCCCTGCCAGTGTTTTCGCATTTCGGGCTTCAGAAACTTTGGGGAAATTTGAGCCTGGCAGCATTTTCGCAACATCGGATGCGAAAACATCGACAGGGATCAAGTTTCCCCAAAATTTCATGCCCCCTCACTCCCCATAGATGCCAGGAGTTTAGGAATTTTGAGGAAATTTAATCCTTGCCAGTGTTATCGCATTTCAAGCTTTAGAAATTTTGGGGAAATTTGATGGCAACATTTTAGCATCCCGGAAAACATCGACAGGGATCGACTTTCTCCAAGATTCTTGAAGCCTGAAATGCAAAAAGTAATAGAGGAACAGTGCACCATGTACTATTCCAACCTGTTCGTGTTTGTGGATGCTTTAGAACGTGGTGGGGACGTGGTTCTCTAGCTTTCTTCTCAATGTTGAGAGACATCGGATCTAGCCAGCAGATAAGCTTACAAGCTCCGCGATCTCAGATTGCAAGGTAAATGGCTCTTCGGGCTGTATTACATAAGTAAGTGAGCCTGCACGTGCTTCAGCTACCAACGCTAACACTTCTTTCATCGAGCAAAATCATAACTGTAGTTAAGAACAGCTTTGCTCAAAACAGACATAGAAAAACAGCTGCACTCTTGTACTATTGAAACCTACCTGTGGTTGTGGATACTCTAGAACGCCTTATGCAAACGCAAATGTCTGTTGAACCTGACATCATGTTTAGATAGTGTCGAGTTCTTGTTTCTTCATTGAGGTAAGACCTTGCTAACAGTTCAGAACCTTGCCCGCTGTAGGAAACAATTTCTTGTATTTCATATTCAAAACTAAGGAAGCTGAGAAGCTCCGTTATTTCATATTGCAAGATAAATGACTGTTTCTTTTGTATTTCAGACAGTGAGTTCCCCACTGATACCCCTTTGCCTTATTAATTTTAGGGTTCCATTATTAAAACTGGATACCCGGAATAAAAGGTAACCTCATTACTAGAGAGACACTGGGGAACCTAGCAAATGAGCTTCAATTGCTTCAATTCTAATTCTTCTTTCATCGAGCAGAATCATGACTGTAGTTAAGGTCAGCTTTGCCCAAGATGCAAGTGAAGTGTTTGTTGCTGTCCTAAAAGCATAATGACAATGAGAAACAGATGTGTTCCACCATTGCTCTGAGGCTATGAGGAGAGGAGGGGTTTGTAGCTGTTTCATGATGCGTTGAAGGATGGCAGGATGTTTAAGTGTGCAGGTAGTACGGTGCAATAGAGCTCGATGAAGTTCTGAGCCGCGATCGTCTTTCATCTTTGTAAGCGAAAACAGCAAATGTGTTTAGCATATGACGTTTTACTAGGAGAGGAACAACGAATGCATTCCAGATGAACGTTTGTCTATTCCCACGAAGCCTTGCTTCCATATTTCTAAGAGGAGAAGAGGGCAGGGGATCTTTTGGTCTTAGCTTTTTGTTCTTGCTGCTAGCACACGAAAAGTTGACTTGTCATTCTGGTTTTCGTGTTGTAAAGTTATAAAGCGTAAGAAGCTCGACATACCTCGACATGCCACCGAATGTATTTGGAATTCGCTGGAGGGAGACCACTTTCTTCTCCGAAACATTCAGATTCAATTTTGTGGTATTGGTAGATTGTAAGAGCTCGTTGAGTCCCAGCCATTGTTTGTGATGAAACAGTCAGGATTTCTAATGACAGAAAATAACACCAACTGAGCAAAAACATTTGCGGTTTCCTTTGTCTTTACTGAGAAGGGCTCAAGTGTTTCAGCGCGGACGCAGAACCAGATTCTGGTTTGGGTTTTGGGTGGTTTACATCTACCAGAAAAGAGCACAACAAGCAGAGGTCAGTATATGTGGAGAGGAGAAACCCTCGCAAATACCCATGGTTTATGGACTTCGGATGCACATGAGAGATCCGAAACCCCTAAAGCTCAGATCAGAGACCCTTGGAACACAAAGCTTGCGAACGAAGCCTTGACCCCAAACCCGAGGCAACAGTCGAGTAAGATAGGGGCCTAGATAACTTACCTATACTATGTTGGCGGGTTCCTTATTTTAAGATAATATAATGGGCCGCAAAACCCTATTCTAGTTATTAAGGCCCCTAGAGTAGTCACCTGACCCGAGGAAACTGGTCTCCAAAGATGAGCGAACTACGATTCTGGTGCTCCTACCTACAAAGCTCCTCGGGATATTCCGAAAAGGTTTATTGAAGGATCGGGGGACCTAGTATGACCCGGTAAAAGGGCTGTGTGCGTCGTTCTGAGCAAGATAACCATACGTCCATGTATAGTGCAACCTACTTACTGGGTCCCTGATCCGTGACTCATTCAACCTTGAGCATTGAACCAGAGAGCCATGTTACGTCGTTGTTCTAAGCTTCTTGTTGCGGTTTGAGAAGTGAAGTACTCTCCACAATAATTCGGGGTGTTGGGCTCTTTGGGAAACTGCTGAACCTTTCAACCTTAATCGTAAACCTTGCAAACCACCTCGAGCCTCCGGTCATTCGGGGTTTTTGAAGCAGTGAGACTTGAAACAAGGGTTAGGGCGGATAAGGGACATCATGAACAGTCGTAGGGACTTTGTGCAGATTAATTCTGCAGTCAGCTCAATCCCGAACTTGATTCAGCAGCACCAATAGATTCATGTGGCTTGCCCGAGTGTGAGCGCCGAAACCCGATAATGTGGAATGTTTCGTCTAGACCTTGGTATCCACTGGGTTCCGAGTCCATGTAATATAGGGGTCGGAAAAAGTAGTAACAATTTCCCCACATAGCCCCCTTTACAAAAATGACATATTTGGTATGTGCCTCCTGTTCTATTGATCAAGGCCCCTGCATGCGTGGGAAGCATTGAGGTCCATGTAGAGTCCCGGCGTCACCACTTAAGGACCCACCAATTCGGGGCTCTATAGGGGGGATGGATGATTTGTGCTTTCGCGTGCACACGATTTAAGCTTGGGCGGTTTAGGAACTCGTGGGCCATTTCTGCCCCACCTAAAGCCTTCACTCAACGCCCGAAACCTTCCTAGACTCCCCAAAAAAACCCAAAACCTCGTGGGCTTCACCCCAAGCCCTTACTCTTCGAAGAATCCCTCACACCCTTGACCCTTAAGCCCGCAAAGCTTCATCAGGAATCCCCAAACTAAACCACAGGTTTAAGGTGTGAAACCTGTATTTACATTTTGACAGACCGGGGATTTGTTGAAACCCAACTTAGAGGCAAACACATACAAAGCCAAAGTCTTCTCAACATCCTTATCAACGCTTTAGATTCCCCTAAACCCCAAACCCTAAACCAGAAACTCTGGACATGTTGGTTTGTTTTACTTGTGGGCAATCTTGGCTGCTTGGAGTGAAGTGAGATGACCTCCCGCTTTCAAGTCTCACACCGACCTCGCACCGAGAACCTCGCCCCTAAACCCTAAACCCTAAACCCTAAACCCTAAACCCCTAAACCCCTAAACCCCTAAACCCCTAAACCCCTAAACCCCTAACCCCTAAACCCCTAAACCCCTAAACCCTAAACCAGAAACTCTTTCCGTGCCGGGCGAGACCTCAAGGTTCCCGACGATGGCCACTTTTCAGCACGAGGGGTACAATGACACCGTCTTTGCGCCATGGCTCTACCGTGGCTTGGGCCAAATACCCAGAGACTCCGAAAGATTTCAAATCTACGGATCCTAGCAATGGGTATCCTAGATTATTTCGTCGAAACCGTGGCTTGTGCCCGGAAACTCTAAAACCCTTCAACTACGGGATGTTGATCAAGGATTCGCATGATAATCTCAGGAACATGTGGCTTGGACCTAAATATAGTGTAGGGTTGAGGTTAATTAGAAGCCTATGCCGTGCGCTGGAAAGGGTGTGTGTTCAGAAACTGCTTGGTCCCTTTAGGGCTTCCTTCAAACCCATGAAGCCCAGATCCCCCCCTAAAACCTGAAACCCTAAGATCCAAACAGTCTTTCGCACCCTTCAGGAAAGCAGCTCATGGAGTTCCTCCACGGCCGCTTGTTTTTTTTTTCCTGCGCCACTTTTTTTCAGAGTGAAGCCCAGCCCCGAAACCCCAAAATCCCTCAGCCCCTGAAGACACCCCGCTCCCACATCAGGGCTGATGGATCGGCCGCCACTGGGTGCCGAGCTGCAGCTCACAGGGAATCCGGTGATCGAGTACGAAAGGCTGGACCGCTTGAGTGTTTCTGATGTTTGAATTCCCGGCGACTGTAGTTAGCCCAATTGATGCCTAGCTTTGTCTGTTTTGAAACCGCAGTGATCCGTTCGTTAGGGGGTCTTCCATCTTGCTGATTGTGGAACTTGGCAGCTCGAAAGAAAGCAAAGCCTCAACGCTGAAAACCTTACCTCCGCAAAAGCTGAGCTTAACTAACCCAATCAAATCACCGAATAACCTCCGGAAAGCGTTCATAAGCATTTATACAACCCCTTACGATCCCTTACGAATTCCCATAAGCCTTCACAAGAGTCTACTACAAAAGCCGCCATGGATCCCGTTGCAAGACCTAGCTTCCAACCGTTTCCTGGCACAGGTTCTTTGACCGCAGCATTGAGCTGCTCATGCACGCCGAGGTGGTGAAACGCAAGCAAAACGAGAGGGCACCAACGTAGCCGAAGTTTGAAGGTCCTAGTCTCTCATAAATTTCATCTTTCTCTCAAAGTTTAAGGGCTCTGCAACGTCCATACCACGAAATGGGGTCTCTTGAGGTATTACATAGTTTTGGGGTTGTTGCAGCTTGAAGTTCGAATTTTCGGGAGAGGTGAAGTGCCGTTTGGTATCATTTCCGCCTAGTCCTACGCAATTTTGACGGGTTGTGGGGTGCATCCCGAATTTCTCAAGTCCAGTTTTTAAGCTGCGGAGTCATGAACTTCGCGCCTTAAACCCAAAGAGCTGCAGCCCTCAACCGGGAAACCATAAACCGCATAAGCCTTAAGACCCTGTACCCCCAACCCCTAAACCCCCTGAACCTACACCGCAAATCCCTAGACTCGTAAACCCAACAACCCTCCCTAAGCCGCTAAAGCGTGGACCTTTGGTCTCCGACATTGGCAGGTCTTTTGCCTGCCCCTGGCACTGCTCATCTTTTGCCGTCTCGTGGGGGAGGCCGTCCCGCTTTTGGAGTTTTGGATATACCCCGAAACTATGCCATTTTTGATCTATGGGTAATATACGTGAAGAGCTCTGTGGAATCTTCGGAGACTACCATGCGGGATCCAGAAGAAGGGTACTAAAAGTCTTGGAGCTTACTGTAGGGTCTTGAGGTTGACATGCACACTGAAGATGTGCAGTAGCGACTCTTTGATTGCATGTCTAACACTTTTGTCAGCCCATGTTACAAAAGATCTTGGGGCTGGGCTCTAGCTGGCGAATGCTGGGTTTAGGGATTGGGGGTTCGGCTTTCGGGTTTAAGCTTACTGAGTTTTAAGGTTTGAGTGTTCGCGTTTCATGACTCAAGGTAAGACTTCTTGATCTATTTCCGCTCTATACTTCTCTATCGGATCTGTGTTATGTTTGCTCTTGTTGTCTTCGTAGTCGTCCTGATTGGATTGTCTCCTTGCTACGGCTTCGGGTTTGGAGTTCAGGCTTCTTGTGTTCAGGATTGCCGAGTTCACATGCTTGATAACTCCAAAGAAAACCGGTCAGTCAAAAAAGAGACTGCACGTGTCCGACTTTGGTTTTGTAGGAACCTTATCCCGTACTTACAAGTATCCAGGAACGTCCAAGATCTGTCAGGTAATGTTTACGTACCTAGTCCCTTAAGCCCTTTATTCCCCGCACTAAACCTGCAAACTCACGTCCCCAGATCCGCCTGCTGATTCTGCCTCCTCTCATTGTCGTCACATCTCTCGCAGCAGCGTCTGCACTCTGCGCGACCTGGGCAGTTTCAGAAAGCATGGAACTCCGAATATGCTCGAATATAGGGCTTCAAGTTTAGGGTGTAGAGTAGACCCTTGAAGTGTCAAGCTTGATCCTCGCAATGTAGTTTCGGAAATATGGAATGCTTATGTACTTTAACCTCGACCTGCAGTAGGTAGATCTTTCCATTGACATTTCAGAAGACAAGGGGCGCCTTACATAAACACCAGAAACCGAGTCTGGAAAATAACGAAACAATCCCTACCTCCAAAAAAGGGGCCTCGAATATGGAGAAGCACCAAAATCATTCAGGAGTAGTGGATGTGCTAGGGTGTAAGTGCTTTAGGAGTTTAGGGTTTCGGCTCTCAAGGCAAGGTTCTTTAGGGTTTTGCAATGACTCGGGATTTCGGGTTTAGGATTTCGGTTTGACGTTTGAATGCTTGTGACAGAGAGAGAGAGAGAGATAGAGAGAGAGGATTTCGGTTGTTAAAGCTAAGATGAATTATTTTTGAGTGTGGCTTTACCGGCTTAATTTGGGGTGCTAGGGCTTAAGGCTCAGGTTCCTTGTGAGTTTAGGAAAAAGGGCCACCGCTCCAGGCTGCAGGTAGATCCAAGACCGTAGCATCCATACCCAAATACCTAGGCCCTTTATCCAAACTCTAAACCCGACGTGTGTGGAGTGTAGGGTCAACGCAAAGAGCCTTAAAGCACCGGAAACCTGCACCATCAACCCTAAACATGCGCTCTCACAGTCGTTTCTCCATACCCCGAAATCCCAACACATCACACCCGAACCCTTTAAACAGCTTAGGCAATCAGACATTGCACCTCCGAATGTCAAAGGCCCAGCCCCAAACCTCAAGGACCTTGACTAGCTGAACCCTATAAGGAGCATTTTGTTGACAAACAGGGCTATGCAGCTAGACCCTAAGCCCTAAATCCGAATCCACGAGGTACCCCTAGCGCACTGGACTCCACCGTCTCCGGACGTGCCGTACCTTGACTCCTCGAAGAGCTGTGGTTGTTGGTTCGTACGTTTTCATGGTTCAGGGGTTTTTTGGTTCATCACTGTAACCCTGAATCCTACCTGTAGCGTAAATAGTAACAAGGTTTCTTGTTTGAGTTGTGAGTGGGCCGCGAAAGTGAAGGCAGAGGTGCGTGCCTGGCATATGTCGGCATTGCCTGCTGCTTGAGGAGTGGCTTGCCTTTTTGTTTTCGTGCGGGGCCTGAAGGCATAGCCTCACGCGTTGCCTGGCGCTGCTAGACCGGAGAGCGAGAGAGAGAGAGTGAGAGAGGCCCCAACCCCTCACAAACGTAGGTTATGATTGGATCCCCAATGGTCCTTGTAGTAACCCCCAACAGTCAGGCCGACGATGCTATCGGTTCTTTTGGCTCTGGGCTTGGACTACGCGCTGTTCATGCTCACACGCTTCGAAGAGAACCGATCCCTGACAGAAGTGGAGGCTGTAGAACAAAAATTTTAAATGATTATAGGATTCCTTAAAAGGGATACTATAAGGGTTCTATAATAGGGTTCTGTAGCATAGGGGCCTAAATACTTGCCAATACTGTTTTGGGGGTTCCTTACTATAACTATAGTATAATGGGCCCCAAAGCCCTATTCGAATTATGAAGACCCCTATATCAGACAATTCCGGGTCCTAAAACCCCAAAGCCCTGTCCCACTGTTCAGACCCGAAGCCCTGAAGCTTTGTCATAGTTGGGTAACATTTTACATTTTTATGGGTACTTAAAGCCGATAAGGAATAGGAATATAAATTTTTAAAACTAGGAACCCCCGAACTTCTGAACCCCTAGCCTCACAAACTTTTGGCCCCTACAAGGAGTTGATGGCTTAGGGTTTGCAGATGGAGTGGGAGTCAAAGGCTCGTGAGTTGGGTTTGCGCGCATAACTGCTGAGATCTGGGTAGGGAACTTCACCAAGCATTAACTCGAGCAATTATCTCGAACAAGAACCTAGGTTAGGGTTTACTTGCAACCCCAAATGCTGCAGAATAGTAGCCTCTGACCCGCTTACAAGTATATTCATTAAATTACAGGGCACAGCCCCAAAACGGTAGGCAATATAGGGGGTGGAATAATGTCCAATCTTATTCCTGAAGGTTCCTGATTATATTTAGCATCACGAGCCCCAAAACCCTTCTCTAACTACTGAAGGCACCTATAGCAACTGTAGCCACCGGTAGGGTTTAGAGAACCGTGAGGGCTCGCAAACTCACTTGCAGAGGGCCAAGGCCTCATGGCTGAGGGTTTAGAGTTTAGGGTTTAGGGCCTTGTCTCATTCGTGCATGGGTTCATAGAAACACTAGGCCCCGGAACGCCTGGTGTAAGCGTCCAAAAATCCCTGGGGGGAATTCAGGATCGAAAGACATGGAGATCTCGGCGAATGTGTCCATTCTCATTTGCGAGACTGGGCGGCTTGCCTTCATTCTTTTTCATGGGACTGTGCAAGGAGGTTTACAAGCGCCGCTGGGTTTAGCCAAGGAGTAAGATGGCTTAAGCTTAGGGCTTGGGGATAGGCTTTCAGGGTTCGGAGTAGTTCCTTGAAGGACCTTAGGGTTTAAGCTCTTGGGGCATTGGTCTTAAGCCTTAAGCCTTTGGTGGTAAGGATTACAAGCTTGTAGCTTTACACCCCACTCGCCCCACACCTCCAACGAGACAAGTTCTATGCACGAAAAGCACACAAACCCTAAACTCGACAGCCCTAAACTCCAAGGCACACCATTCTTGTGAGCGGAAGTCTTATCGCCATCGCGTTCTTCGGGGCACTCACACTTCCGGCGCCTGGTTCTGATGGAGACGGGCTTTTCGTTTGTGTTGTTTGTCGCCCTATATATGAAGTTGATATTGGTTCTTCGGAAAGGTGGTGAGTGTATACTTGGGGTGTTACTGCGGAGATACTCGGAACAACAGCTCGACTTCGTATCCCTCTCCGCCCAGCCGGCTACGGGACTTCAATGGATACATCCGCGAGAGGTGCACGTTGACTACGTCTCTACTCCGTGAGCAAAGCATCATCATCGCCCTCCCATTGCTCAGGCTTTTGCAGCATCAGCACTGCCCACGTCTTCATCATCAGCTCCCCGCTGCCATCTCGATCACCCTTGCCACCGTCACCTTCATCACTACTTCCTGTTGGAACGTTTGCAGCTTGTTCTTGGTTGTCCTGCCCCTGATGCTCACCCTTCTTTTCCCCTCTTTTCGTTTTACTGCCATGCGCCACCTCCAGTTCCCCAACAACGCTTCTCTTCCGAACCCCACAGCCTGAGAATGATTTGAGAGATGACAGATCAAACCTGAAAAACTTAATTTCCCAAACTGAAACTAAGATTAGAACTTCAATCCCTTTGACTCAAAACCTGCTGGAACAGTACATCTAAACTCATTATGATTTCTCGTAATTGCATACTATAGCTTGACTATAACTATTATTATGGGCAGCTACGATTGCCAGGTGTACCCCGAACCCCTCAAATTACTTTAAAGTGTAAATCCTCAGCAGTACTAAACCCGAACTTGAAACTCTAATTCTAAACTTTGAGTCCAAAAAACCCAACTGCTGGCAAGGAACAGAATTTGCACAGCGCGGGAGAGGTTCTGGGCATCACCGTGGTGTGCTGCATGCTTTTCAGTTCCCTGGCATGGCTCGAATAGAGGAATAACCTCTCTGAAGAGTCTTGGAGCTTGCTCAGCATTCGTCGCACAGAAGCAGAACTGACATGTTTTGGTAGGAGTGCAAGTCTTGCTGCGATCATGTATGGTTGACGCTTGGGACTCAGAGTTCTGAATTTTTGCGAAGTTGGGACTTTAGGATGTGGGAGGAGTTTGGGGGATATGGGTTTCGGGTCGGGTATAGAGTATAGGGCTTAGGGTATGAGGTATAGGGTTTCGGATGAAGATGTTAGGGCTTCGGGTTAGGGACTTTGGGATGCCAGGTTTAGACTTCCGAGTTTCCGGAAACAAGGACTAGAAGTTCATGCATTTTCGCACGAGAACACCACACTCGACCTTCATCCACGTACTAAGCCCTAAACCCCTAAACCCTGCGGAGTTGTTTCTTCGGAGGCAGCCATGCCGGAGCCCAAAGACCCTAGCCCCAAAAGCGCAAACAGCCTTAGAAACCCAAAGCCTCGAACCCCGAAGCCTTTCGCTCTAAGTCATCTTCGGCTTAGGATGGTGTTTAATAGCATTTAAGGTTCGGCCTCACTGCGGGTTCACAAAAGAGCTCAGGGGGAAAGGGATCTCTCACCCGGAAAAAAACGAAACTTCACAGCTTGGGCCGAAAACTTAAAGCGGTTTAGGGTTTAGGGTTTGAACCCCTGGCAGCCCTCATCTCTCAGACCACGACTGGATGGTTGATTTCCGAAACTCTGAGGCCACGAACCCGGAAATCGATCAACCCTAAACCCCTAAATCCTCACTCATTGTATGGCTTTTGGAGTCCTTTGGGAGGTGATTCCCCAGACCCTGATTCGTAAGCCCTTAATCCTATAGAACATGATGCCCTGGTGGCGTGTATTTCTCGGGAATGGATTTGGAAGGGTTCCAGGTAGTTCTCATGCGAGAAATACACGCCACCAGGGCGTCACACACTCAAATCCAAAATCCTTAAACCCTGGTCCTTCTGAGGTGTTTCGCTCTGCCCAGCGCTTCTACTGCTCTTCGGACGCTGGCTCACGGCCCCTGCGTGCGGCAGCGGCAGCCGCCGTCTCTGAAGACTTTAGGGTTTTGGGGACTTTAGGGGATCCTTCAACCACTTGTGCCTTGTGGACCCTTTATATGAAGTGACAAGTTAAGGCTTCAAGAAGAACAAGAAGTCCCTATTGAGCCGAGTAAAGGAAGCCTAGTCTGATTACGGCCGCTAGTATTAAGAAGAAGAACTCTTGTATTGGCTCTGCGACCTGAAGGTGTTTGAGTCTAAGGTCTAGGTCTAGGGTTCTGATTCTAGGTTTGTTCTGGGGTTTTAAGGGGTTAACCTTTAAACCCTTAACAGTGGAGCTCTAAAAGTGTAGAGCAACAGAAATGCTCACTTGAACATGCCGGGTTTCGGGCTTGTAGGCCCTGCTGTTGAGGAGTGTTCGCTGGCATGCAATCCAAGCCCATAGTGGGTTAAGGGTTTCGGGGTTCAGGGTTTTAGGGGTTTTGGGTTGGGGCATTTTCGGTTTTGTTTAGGGACCTTATTTTCTAGAAAGTTCCCGGGCTGAAGGTGACCAAGAGAAGCTCTCCGGGAAGATGAGCGGGAGTGCGCCTCGGCATGCAGCGACTTTAGGGCGCAGGGCTCACGCACCGACATATGGAGGTGAGATTGAATAACTGATAGCAAGCTTTTTAATAATCCCTACGTATTGCTACTAGAGTATTACATACCCTGGCATCCTATGCAACTGCTTAAGGTGCTGATATCAAACCCTTGAAGCTCTAGACTTGCTTGCATGCACGAGGCCGAGAATGAGATAATGGCATATCCCACAGCCTGTTTCTGATTGCGAAGGTGCCCGAAATTAAAACTACAAGCATGTACTAGACCATTGCCGCCCCCCGCCGCTGAAGTTTTATTCGGCTTTGGCGCTCAGCGTTGGGGCTTCTTGTTTTGGGGTATAGGAGTTCGATGTTTAGAGCGTCCAGGTGAAAGGCTTAGGTGGTTCCAGGTTGTTGGCTTTAGGGGTTACGCAGCTGGAAATCGGTCGTCGGCTTGTAAACCAGTGTTACAGAGAGGTAGATCAGAACTACGAAGCAAAAGGCTGGCAACCCAGCAATGTCTCACCAGGCTGCATCCCCAAACGAAAACGTCAATATCCTTGACCCAAAGCAGCACAAATGTCGAGACAACACCCGTTGAATCTCAGCAAGGAGAGGGAAGCTCTCTTCAGTGGAGAGGCCAACGTCCGCTACCAGGTGCGCCGGTATGCATGACTTTCTCATAGGGTGCTCTCGATGTGCTGCGATGTTTCAGGAGCTTTACAGTTTCAGCTTTGTCTTGAGAGCTTCACAGTGTGAGGTTTAAGATTCTGCGACACTCTACCATCCTAGGGCGAACTTTAGCCCAAAATCTTCTTGCAAACCATTTAAATTCCTTCGACAACCAGACTCTTTATTAGACCCTGAACTTTCTGCCAGGGATGGTTCAGGCTGATGCGGTTGGTCCAGCGCTGGCCCAATGGAGCAGTGGCGGCTGTGCCTTTCGACCTTTCACGTCCTTGGGGCTAGGGTTAAAGTTTAGGTTATTATTGTTGCTTGGGGTTTGTGGGTCTTGTTGGTTTAGTAACTCGATGTATTTCGATATAGGGGTGGCAATTTTCGCCCCATTTCACTTTAACATAAAGTTGACCAGCAAGGAAGAGTGAAAGGCTCAACTGTTCTGTTAGTCTCCTGTTCACGCCGATCACTCCGTACTTCCCAGAACCTCCCCAAAATTGTTCATAAGACTAGGCATTTCTACGGCTGAGGGCACGGGGTTCAGAGTCCGTCATAGCTCCCTAGCCTCCGAGCGAACCTTGAGCAAACGCCCTCACTGAGAGGTTTCTCCTTTTTCTGCCGGTGACATGGCAGATCCCTCGGCTGCAAGGACCCCTGGATGCATCGGTTCGGCATGTGGGGTGAAATGCCAACGTCTTATCACTTATCACCCTAAAGTTTTCTATTCATGTTAAAGGCTTCGATACCCAAAGCTTGCTTCCAGTACTAGAAGCCACCTTGCGAAGTCCTTGGGCAGATGCTGGTTTGACACAGCCCTTCAACGTCAAGCCCGAAGCCCCCCCAAACCCGAAGTCTTCTAGTGAGCTGTTGCCTTTGATCGGAAGGTTTCTTCCCCTCAAAACCGTCTGCAAGCAAAGTACAGCGTTTGGGGCTTCGCAACTTCAAGGGCCGGATCAGCGGCAGGGCATGGAGCTTGCAAGAGATACAGCATGGTTTGCCGCAGGTCGGTCGAGTTAGCTTCGATTCGGAACGGGGAACTCTCGAATTTGTGGATCCCTTATACTAAGGAATGAAGCCTGATGGCCCCAGGATTTAGGACTTGCCGCCTAAGGCCTTCCTCAGGCGCTTGGAGTCTCGTTTGATTCATCCCGTAGAGGCCCCTCAGAAGAATCATTCCCACTGATTCCCATAAAGCATCTACTAACCCTACTGACTACATCAAGCAGGCGTCCAAGTAAACCCTCCAGAATCCCTCTAAGGGTCTGGGATTCGGGTTCGGGGATTTCGACAACATACCAGAAATTCAGCCTGAATCTCGCTTCATGGACCCTTCTGTGGCTCCCTTCTTGGTTTCCTCAGCCAAGTCACGCAGCAGAAGTCCAACTTTTTCCGTGTTGGCGTGGCCTTGCCGGATCGAGGAGGTGTGTTCTTGCGAGTGTGCGAACCCTGAACCTTCAAGCTCGGAGGCAGGTGGGAAAATCAAGCCCAGAATGGCCTACATCATGCGAGCTCTGGGCTAGCCCATATCCCGAACCTGACCCTGCGCGGCAAAGTACCTAATCCTCTCCCCGTCACTTCGGCCCCGCACGAGGAACTGCCGACATATACGCGGCCCTGCCCAAGGACATGCCGAGTGTTCTAGCGATGAGGTGGGGCCGGGGCCGGGCGGGTACTCGATTTCGGCTCCCGGAGTCTGCGGATCTGTAGTGCAGGGCGAGCCAAGGTGCTTCGAGTTCAGAATTTCCCGGATTTAGGTAATCTTGGTGTTAGTCTGCATGTGCGGCCAACGGCTGAGAGATTGCAGCACAACGAATGTACCATGGTAGGTGTGGCGCTTACTCTCTGCTGTTCAAGCTGCTGTGTGCTTGTCAAAGTGTTGAGAGCTGGCAACCCAAATCGGAAAAGAAAAGCAGCTGGCACATGCGCTGCTGCCATGCTTCCTGCGTCGTCAGCACTTGACAGCACTGGGACATTGAACCCTACATAACCTCACCCAGCTTGTCCGAGACTCGTTGCCAAACCATCTTTACAACCTGTGAGCCGAAGCCGCCAACACCCAAAAAATCCCCAAACTCGCGAGCCCGACGAGCCCTTAACCCCCCTAAACCCAATCCCCGAGCCCTAAACCGGTTCACAAGGCAGCTGGGATCTGAATTTCCCGCCGGACAGTTCGATCCCTACACGGCCTCCCGCCCTGCTACCAGCATCTGTAGAGTTGTCCATATGGGAGTTTCAGGAGGTACGGGACCCTAATCAATGCACATCCGAAACGTCGGACTTTCAATCCAATGACCCCTGTGAATGGACCCCAAATTCATTTAGGAATCAGGTTTGTGTTTGACAAGTGGGGCTTAGGGTTTCAGGCATCTAAATTCCAAAACTGGTGCAGCATAAGGATTTGGGACATGGGGCTTTTATGGTGCTGCAATGGCTCATGTGGTCTTGCCTTGTCCGTATTCGATTCGAGGGGGTGGATGTGCACCCTGTCAATACTTTAGAACTGGTATTTGCGGACGTAGACTATTGCTATTCAGCATTTGGCGCCCAGATTGTGCTGCGCGACCGCGGCAACAGCGCAGAGGGGCGCCCCAATGCGCTGATGACAGAGACGCCGGATTATTTTATGGAAGCCTATAAGTCCCCAATGCCTTTTCTTAGGCTTTGGGACTCCTTAAACCCATATTTCAAGGGGTTTGGGATGCGAACCGAGTGAAAGTCACAGAAAGAAATTATTTCAACACGCCTGAAGTTTTGAACATCTTTTGTTTGATGGCCGCGTGCTGCTAGAATTTAGCCGCAGCCTGCTCTGAGCTCCAGGCAGTTTTACTGCCAGAAGAGCTATATAGAAGCTGCGGTTCGAAGGAAGCCACTGCAGGCCTG
>BGNK01000163.1:20000-28736 GCA_003297005.1 Symbiodinium sp. clade A Y106
AAGTATGAAGACTTTCTGACCTCCCCTGAAGGATCTGCTTCCCCTAGAAACCTCGCCTGACTTGTCGAGCGCGAGTGACAAAAAAGTTAAAGGTGCAGAGACGGTTTGGGGTTCTCCGCAAGCATGTACCCCAATCAGGCATCGGAGGATGTCGCACGGCCTCGGGAACGTAGTGACTGTTGGGTCTCGTTGGGTCTCCTAGCCAAAAGCCTGTGAACCTATTCAGCAGCTTGGAACGAAGCCGGAAGCAAACCTTTCATCCGCAGCCTCAAGACCCCAAAAACAACACCTCAAACCCAAATCCTCGAAACCTAAACGCATAGAGTCGTTAAGAAATACACGGAAGAAGAACTCCAGGGGCGGCGTGGCTGCGGGCCGCGCGGGAGGGCTTGCGGCTCTGGGAAGGCCTGACTTCCAACAAATAGTCCTGAGTTAATACAGCCCGAAAAGCCCAATTTGATTGCTCGAGGCTCTTATGTTACGAGCCTGAGCATCTTGAAATGGGACTGAACACTTCGCCCCCCCACGTACCTAGACGGGCTACGGAACTCTCCAACTAGAGTTCACAGCAGGGCTCGCAGTACCGTTTGTTAATGAGGGCGGACGAGCATCCCTAAGACTTTTTAGGTCGCTTGGGCTTCAGAGAACAGGGCTCAAGTTTGCTCTAAGCTGAGTCCCTCAGGCTTCCTCCGGGTGGTTTACGGCTCCAGGTTTCTTTGATAATTTCCTTGAGGCCGCGGAACATCAACGACACCCGCGCCCACTTGCCTTGCCTCACTCTCCCACCTTGCTCGCCCTCTGTCTCAGCATACCAAAGACCTTAGGCAGCAGAGCGGGGCAAACGGGGGGCAAGTGCAGAGTGTGGCAAAAAATGGAGCACATGAAGCAAGAGGCGAGTTGAGTGGAAGAGCAGGGTGATCCTGAAGCCTCAACCTGTTGTTGAGTCTTCTAGAATCTACGAAACTTGAAGCCTAAGCCCAAAATCCCAAGCCCAAACTTGTTAAACGAATCTATGCCTTGATACCTGAGAGGCCAGCATCCCCCCTTCACTGCTTCGCTGGGTGGAGGGGCCGCCCTGGTGGTGGATGCTCAGGTCGGGGTTTAGGGTTCCTTGATGAGTTACTTGAATCGAAGGGCTCCTTGAAGGCTTCCTTTCAGGGCTTCTTTAGGGGCTCCTTCAAGGGTTTAGGGCCTTTAGGGTTTAGGAAACAGGGCGCAGGAGCTAAGGCTGCAAACCTCAAATCCGAACACTCCGGGGCGTCACTCTTGGGCTGCAGAAATATGTGCAAGTGCACATGTTATATTATAGGTATAATCTTTTTCAGACTTTTTATAGAATGCATAAAGTATGCATTAGGTAGCATCTCACGCTTCTGCGGCTTAAGAGCCTGCCGGCACAATAAGGTTTCCGGTTCATGGGCCTTTCGGCTTGGGAGTTTAGTATGTAGGAGCCCGCCAGTCGGAAGGATTCGACGTTTTGGGGAGTTCAGGTAATGTAGGGGCCTTAATAATTAGAATAGGGTTTTGGGTATATGATAGTATAATTATAATAAGGAGCCCCCAAAACCCTATTCTAATTATTAAGGCCCCTACATTAGGGGTGTCCAGGCTGTCTTCGAACCCTGGTGTTTAAAGGTAAGCATCTTCACGGCATGGCCCAAGAAAGGTTCATGAGAAGGGTGTCGAACCTGAGGGCTCTTGAGTGACACCATGAGGGTTAACTCCCCGGTTACGCTGCGAGGATGGAAGATATTTCTCTCTATCCTTCCAGAACATGCCAACCAAGTCATGGCCTTTTCGGGCTTTAAGGATGGTACATCAGCGGTGTGCCCCTAGTTTGGGGTAACCTCAGGAAGGGAACCTCGCTCCAGCACGCAGTTCGAGCAGTCAGAAGACCTGGTATCTGGACAGTCCGAGCCCATGTTGTACACCTCTCTTCGACGCTCTGAGAATAGCAGAAGCTTTCATGTTGTCTATTGCCTTCAATGTTGCACTGTGAGGCCCACAAACCCTGCAAATCTTTGTGCCAAAGCCCTCGCTTCGGTTCTAGTTACAGGACACCGTCATGCAGTCAGTCCCCACCTACCTCCTCGTCTCCGTGCTGCTGATTACGCTGGTGGTCCTTGCCATCTTTCGGAGTGTCGTGCTTCCGTTGAGCGCCTTGGTTCCGCATTCTTGCATTCCGAGTGCTTCTTTGGAAGTTTGGTACGTTGGCCTTCCGCCGAAACCCACAAGCCCGCCAAAAGGGTGTAGGGCTTGGTTTAGGCATTGCGCTTAGCGGCGCCCAGTGAGTTTTAGGGTGTTTTCGTTTGCCCTAAACTTAAGCCGGGTTCAGAGGAAACGGTGCCTTCCAAAGAAGAAGAAAAACCGGGCTGAGATCAACGCATCAGAACGGAAAGGTTTGGAAAGAAACGAACCATCGGGTTGGCTGCTTTGGCTGTGGAGGGCCGGGGCCATGGCTAGCGAGTTATAGAATTATAGAAATCTGATGAACTCCACTATTGGATTATTGCCTGGGGCTCCTTCTACACCGTATAACATAATCTTCCCCCCGCCCCCGACCCCGACCCTATTATTAGGAAGGCACCAGTGTTAAGCCAAGTTCAAGCTCCGAAGCCCCAGGGGTTCCGTGCTTGGGCATGAATGTTTCAGGGTTGGGGGGTTTAGGGGTAGAGAGACCTCGTTCAAAAAGGGGTTTAGGTTGTAGGCCTTAGCATCAATCCCAGAAATCATGCTTGAACATCATGCAGGGCGTTGACCCCCACCCCGTGCCCTGCCTTGAGCATGAGACCACCCAAACCACGAGTCCTATTTACACCCCGCAGAGTCTGAGTCCGCGGCCTTTTGTGAGGTTTCCAGGGCAATTAAGACTTCACATTTGGAGCTCAGCAGCTGCAGCTTGCTGTCTGAGGGTTGGGGCTTAAGATTTGAAGGTTGGGGTTTGAGGTAGGCTCGGATAGTTTAGGATTTGGGCATCATGTCGGCGATGCAGATGTTTGGTTGTGGTTATTCTGGTTTGTTGGCATTGCTCCAGCAGTTCGCACTCTTGTGCGATGAACAGGCTTTCTGAAAATAGTGTGGGGTGAAAGTGCCTTTTTGAAGCCGGTGCCTAAACCCGGATTCGATTTGGAATCATGTTAGCATACAGTCTACAACCCAAGTCCAGCAAGAGACTTTGCTATTTCACCGAAACACTGAGGGCTAGCGTTTGCATTGCTCTTCACCTTGGCCGCTACCTTTGGTGTAGCAGTGCTTGTCTACGAAATGCCTCTGTCACTTGCCAGGCACTTAAACGGACTGGGCTTCTAATCTACTTGTTTGTCTCTTAATTGGGTGCGAGTGCTGTTCAATTTGTAAAAATCCTGCGGCTTCGGATTTGACGACCGGGGTCTTCCTGTTTGTGTGTATGTGCACTGACCTTCTAATTTTTCGAGATCCAGGGCATGCCGCCCGAAGCCACTAGCCTCAAAGCATTGGGGTTGCGCGCAAGCGAAGCCTAAACCCCGTAACGTCTCCAGAACCTGCTCCTAACACCTTCAAAACGTTCCGCAAGCGAAGGCTGCAGCCCAAACCCCATATGCCTTGGCCCTCGCTGGTAGTGCTTCTTCAAGTGACCCTTCTTCATTTACGTAAAATGGGTGCCTCAAACCGCATAAATCCCACATAATTCCTTCTTGAATCCCGTGCAACGGTGTGCTGGGAAAACCTAGGGAAAACCAAAGGAAAATTGAGGGATTTTGTTGGGAAGCTGTGCTGGCTGTGGATTGATTTTTATGCTGGGCCTCGTAGACTTTTGATTGCTCGAGGTTTTTTTCCAGATGCCAGCAGGAAGACGAAGGGAGTACCGGGCAAGTTACTTCCTGAAAAACTAGTGGGAATGTAGTGGGAGCGTAGTGGGAGTTTGCTGGAACTTTAGTGGGAATTCAGTGGGAAGAGCCCGAAAAATGGGAATCTAGTGGGAATTTTGTGGGTTTAGTGGGAATTCAACGGAAAGAGCCCGAAAAGTGGCAATCTAGTGGGAATTTTGTGGTGTTGGTCGGAGTTTGCTGGGAGTTTAGTGGGAATTCAGTGGGAAGAGCTCGAAAAGGGGGAATTTGAGTGGGAATGTGGAGCACAGCAGAAAAACAACGTGCTGGCATGATGGCTGAGTGACCTGCTCCTCCGTGTAATTGTCGTTGAGAGTGCAGTGGGGCGTTTGGTGGGGGGGGGGGATTGTTTGTTTCTAGTGGNAGAAAAATAACGTGCTGGCATGATGGCTGGGTGGCCTGCTCCTCCCTGTAATTGTCGTTGAGAGTGCAGTGGGGCGTTTGGTGGGGGGGGGGGATTGTTTGTTTCTAGTGGGGGTTTGTTTGTTTCTGGTGGGGGTTTGTCTGGTTCCCGTGGGGCTTTGTCTGTCTTTAGTGGGGGCTTGTTTGTTTTTAGTGGGGGTTTGTAGGTTTTCGGAAGGCTCCTGCCTATATTGAAAAGACCCCAAACCAAAAAGGGTATGAAGCTATCTCCTGAATTGCTTTCCTCGATACCCGGAAACGGCTCCAGTTGAGGCCGTAACGTAGGGGCTTAACTAATTACCCATACTATTTTGGGAGTTCCAGATATAGTATAATGGGCCCCAGAACCCTATCCTAATGATCAAGGCCCGTATAGTACTGAACCCTATTATAGAACCCTTAAAAGGAACCCTATTCTGACTATTAGGGCCCGTATATTACCGAACCCTATTATAGAACCCCTAGAATAGGAACCCTCTTCTAACTATTAGGGCCCCAAAAATTAGGCGTTCAGCCCTGCAGCCTCAAACTTTCTAAGCTCTTGACGCTGGAGCGATCTCAGGGCCACGGTGCGCATCCGACTTGAAGCCTGAAACCCTGAGCCCTAAAGTTTAGAGAGAGAGAGAGTGTGTGTGTGTGTGTCAGAGAGAGAGAGAGAGATATATATATATTATGTGTATATATATATATAGAGACAGAGATAGAGATGAGATAGAGGGACGCAGAACGAGACAGGACAACACCAGGGATAAAGCAACTCGTATTGAACAACCAACTATCTAAAGCGATCTGAGGAAACGCAATACAGGGCGCCCTAGCAACCTTGAACCCCAAGCTCTATGACTACACATATCCCTAAGCCTCCAAGAATACATGACACCCAAAATCCTAAACCCTCAGAAAAATCAAAGGCTACATGGAACACCCCTAAACCCTCCAAACAAATCGAA
Source organism: Symbiodinium sp. clade A Y106 (assembly GCA_003297005.1). Classification (NCBI taxonomy): domain Eukaryota; class Dinophyceae; order Suessiales; family Symbiodiniaceae; genus Symbiodinium; species Symbiodinium sp. clade A. The sequence continues at coordinate 25,219 of BGNK01000163.1, forward strand.
GGCTCCACGGCTTGTTCCCGTGGCTGGCTGCGCCTTGGCTCTGCCCAAGACTCCCAAGTCACAGGAGTTGAGGCCTCGGGGTGAGATTTCAGAGAGACCTCCTTCAAAAAGGGTTTACCGTTTAGGTCCGTTTAGGGTTTTAGGGGTCTACAGTTTAGGGTTTATAATTCATAGTTTAGGGCTTAGGGTTGAAGTTCAAGTTGCTCTTCTTCGAGGGTTCAATCTCCTATACTGCCTAAACCCTAAGTCCGGTCGACAACCAGGTGGTGATCTGCAGCAGCTGCACTCAAGATCTCATGTTTATAGGGTTTATGGTGGCTTAACATGAGATCTTGAGGGCAAGGGAGTAGCACACTTGCGGGAATACAGTCACTTTATCGTTTCAGCCATATTAGGATCATTTCAAACTGTCGTTGGAACAGGCTCCCTTGGATTCGTCTCACTCAACAGACTCCGAACCATATGCCTCGCCTGGATTGTCCGAGTGTGAGCGCCGAAACCCTACACTGACTATGGTCTACTATGGTACTCGCACTTAGGCCTGAAGTTCGGTCTTCTCCTCAAAGTTTCCTATACTCAGCATAGGAACGGAACCTGAGTCTAAAAAATCAGGAATTTTTTGGTCAAAGTTCCGGGTGGGGGTTTGAGCGGATTAGGCGCTAGGGTTGGCCAAGCACTTAAAGTTTAAGGGCTTGCGACTTACAGGCTTCAGCTGTTTGGTAGGGCTTGGGACTCAAAGGTCAAAGAGCTTTAAACCACAAACCCGTCGTTCGGGGTAGAAGGACAGTGTGTGCCCTGCACCCTCTGCGGTGGCGATTTGCCAGATAAAGGATCAACGTGGCGTGTTGCGGTTCAGGAGTGGGGGTGCTTCAGGTTTTGCTTAGAGGTGTTTCAATCGGGTTTTGGGTTCAGGATTAGATGATTAGCTTCTCGAGTTAAGATGGCCCAATGAAAGCGAAGGACTACGACGGCCTGTGCTTCGAAATCGTGCCAATTGCCATTAGCGTGGCGATTGCCCTTGGCCTGGACTATGATATCTTCCTTGTGTGCCTTGCTGGCAAGGAGAGTCGTCAGGGAAGCCTCGGAATGAAAAGTACCTTGAACCCCTAAAATCCAGAGCCATAAAACAGAAGCAGTTAGAATAAGGCTTGGGGGTATCTTTTACTCTGTAGCATCATATACGACTTAAGACTAGAAGGGGATACTAGTTAAGCTTCGCAGATTCGTGCTTGAGGTTTAGGGTCCGCGTGTGAGTCGGTGAAGGGTTGGGGGATGGCCGATAGAGGACCCGGTAAGTAGATTATGCATGGTCGGGTGTAGGCCCCAGGGGATTTAAGCAGTGAGTAGTGAGTACCTGACTTAGTTGGTACATCACATGAAGTTATAACCTGCGGACAGGCCTTCTATCTCTGGCTTTGTAGGGTTTCAATGCCTTCCTGGCCATGTCGGCCCAGGGGACATTTTTCTACAGTCGCCTGGACCGTGACCTGTTCAAGACCGGATCTCAATAAACCTGCCGAAACCTCCTGAACACGTTGGAGGGCTCAGGCGTAAGCTTCAACTTGCCTTTTTCGTGCTGAAGGTGCAGGGTGAACCCCTGGACCGTAACAAGTTGCCTTGGATCGCGCGATGCAAAACTATCTTCGTTTTTCTGGTTACACTCAAAGTTGTAGAAGCAATCAGAACGAACAACCAATATTATTGTAGTTATACATATACATCTAAAATATGAGTGTATATATATATATGTAGATATGCCTGTAACCATACGTGCATACACTCAGTCGGCTCAGCTTAGGAGCCGGATTGTCGAGTTCCGACTCAAGGGCTTTACGGCAGCTCGTCCTTGTCTTTGCTGTTCGAGTTGGGCCTTTGGGCGGAGGGTTCAGGGGCTTCGGAGTTTAAGGCTTTAGGTTTGGGGGCTTAGGGTTGAGGGTTATTGGGGATAAAGCTCAAGGGTTTAGGGTGTGGGCTTCTGGGTTGCTGCGTGTTTTGTTGGAGGGGAGGGGGGGGAGGGGGCCATGCGACTGACGTCCTCAAGCCAAGAAAATCCTCGGCTCCGAAACCCATAAGCCAGATTCCGGGGACGTTTTGAAGTCTGGGTTCTCAGGCTTTCTGAGACTTGAGGCTTAAGAGGCTTCTCAGTTCTTAAGCCCTACACACCATTATGCACCAGCACATGTACATTAATGTTAAATCAGCACCATCGATGCTAAAGATTGTTGAACATTGGCTTGCAAGGATGAACCTCAAGAGGGTTTGGAGGTCCTTGAGTTTCGGGTTTAGGGTTGACGGTCTTAGGCTTGAAGTTTCAGGATGTCGAGTTTCGGGATTTAAACTTTCGGGGTTTGGGTTTAAGGCACAAGTGCAAGATTTGGGTTTGCTACAGGGAGCCCCAAACCGTGGAGACCGTGATGGCACAAGTACCGTTCATATTGACCGTGCTTCCTTTTTCTGCAACTCCCAAGTCTTAAAGCCAATGACCTATAGATCCCTTCGTGACCCGTTCAGCCGTGCAGGAGGCCAAAAATGGATCCCTGCACTTCGAGGTTCTCAGCCCTCAGCTGTAGATTCAGGGGCCTCAAGAGGTGGGATGAAGGTATTACTGCGGGCTCCTTTTATCAGGACTCTTATTTATGATTTCAATTGGATTCAGGATCCCAGAGGTTGCGTTGCATGATGTGGGATTCACCCCCGCACCCCGCTTACGCTCATCCCACCTAGGATAGCTCCAGCATCATCTACGGCGTCGCAAGCACCGGTGGCATAATCTCTGGTGCAGGCCACAGCCTCATCGAAGCCCGAAAGGTGTCTAAATCCACAGGCTTGCAGTGTAGGGCTTTAAGTTTAGAGGTTCCAGCATTTTGGGTTCAAGGTTTGAGGCTAGAGGCTAGCGGCTAGAGAGGATGATTTATTTTGAATGCGCCGTGCTGCTCCTTGAAGTTCCTTGCTTAAGAGAAGAGGCTTGAGATTTGCCGTTCGGGGGGCGGGCTTTGTATCTTTGACATTGGATGTCGAGCTGCATGAGGCTTGCATTTTATGGTCTGGACCCTGACCTGCTCTCCCTGGGTGCGGTTCGTACATGAAGGGAAGGATGTTTTTACCACACTCTAGCTGATTTTTGATGCTTGTGGCTCGCATTGCTGGCCTGTAAGGCTTCCGATGCGAGGGTTTGGGGTATGCAACAAAAAGGGTGCTTTCGGCGCGCAGTAGCAGCAGTTAATAGCCTGTAACAAGCTATTGGTTTTGATGCTCGGATCTTGGTAAGAGGTTTGTAGGTGAGTCGTTTGGCTTCGTATACATCCTGCAGGTGCCTTTGCATGCATAATGATTGGAGGGTTGCTTTGCCCAGAGCTCTGCCGAGACTGAGTTGGCTCGACGAAAAAAGGACGATCCAGAATCAATCGTACATGAGTCGGATAGCACCTCGCATCACTCTAGACACTTTTGAAGGGTTTTCTCTGGCCGTTGAGCCTCCGCACAAACTCTTCGTGTGGAACTTCGCCCTGTCCACGAAA
>BGNK01000163.1:28753-96258 GCA_003297005.1 Symbiodinium sp. clade A Y106
CCCCGCCGGCAAGGATGCAGGCCCGCCCCTCCCCGTAATTAGGCGTGTGTAGCAGCGGAGACCTGTAAAGATTCCTGCTGTGGTCTGAGCATCGAACAGTTTCTACACCACAGGATTTGTGCCATTTCGGTGAGGTTTCTATTTACATTCTCCGACTTGGATGTTGTAATTACGGGTGGGATTCTAAATCTGTGGTCAGCATTACATAAAAGAGCGCAGCCCCCGAAAAAGAACCCTGCGCCCGGAAGCCATACGGGAGTTTCCGAAAATAGGGGACCCAAATATAGAACCCTAAATAATAGGATCCTTATGATAAGGACCCCAAACATAAGGTACCCCTAATCTTCGGAAACTCCCATACCACAAAAGCTCCAAACCCAAAGGTCCTACCATCAAACCCACAAGGGAGTTTCCGAAGATCAGGGGAACATTATTTTGGGGTCCTTGTAATAAGGATCCTACTATTTGGGGTACTATATTAGGGTCCCCTATTTTCGGAAACTCCCACAACCTCAACACCGGGCTGAGACGCGCTGCCAAAGGCTTGATCATGGCACTCGCCTTTTCTGGCTTGCTTCTTTGGGTGCACGGTGGGTTCAGGGATTGCAGCGTCGGTTGCGGTTAGTAGTTTCGACTGAAATCAACTTTCCGGCCTAAAGGCTACAGTAAGCCTTCAACCTGCACTAAGAACAAGAAACCTTTTCCACAATTCGTCCCGTGCTGTTCAATTCATGTCTAGGTTAAAATTAAATTGGTTCGGTGCCGGTCCGGTGAGTGTAGCACGTGCTTTGAACTGAGGTTTCGGGTTTAGGGTTTAGGGGTTTTTGTATTGGTAGTCACTGGTTAAGGCTGTCGCTTTTTTTTCTCCGACAGCGTTGCTTCGTCTGAATGTTCTCGGGTCGCTTTTTCCAAAAGGCCCGATAACCTATTCAGAAGGATCCTGTTTCGTAAGCCTGGTTTAGGGGGTTGCAGTAGGGTTTGGGGACTAAGTTTCAACCACCTTGGATGCTGGGGCCCCACGGAAACGACAACAAAGGTATGCCCAGGCCTGAAACGTTAGGCGACCCCGAGAAGCCTGAGTTTGTGGAGGAAGTCTTGGATCGCCAGGAATTCTTTTAAATACTGGCGGCCTGGGGTTATAAGTTCGCCGTTCAGGGCTGAAGGCCTGCACACTCTCTCTCGACTGCGAACAGCAACAGCCCGCTTCATAAATGCGAAAGCCTTCATACTCACGATTCTTGAAGCCTCCTAGATTTATTGACCCCGTATAGGAACCCTGACAGGTGCCATAGAACCCTTAGAGGAACCCTGTGCGGATTCTGTAAGGTTCTTCTCTTCGAAGCTCTTGCACCAGCAGTTGGCGCTGCTTCTGGTAACCTCGGTGCTGCTGGACACCTTTGTGGTGCGAACTGTCCTGGCAACTTGAGCCGATTTGAGAGCACATTGAGATCAAGATGCTGTGAAGCCCAACATCTTTCTCCTTGTGTTCGAGATCTGAAGCAGCACGAACTGAGCGAGAGCCCAAACGAGAAAGGCCCAAACTCGCACACAATGCTTGAGGCTGAAGGGAGAGGCTGTGAAACTAAAATTGGTACAAACTGCGAACTACCATACCCCAGTTTCTCGACGGGTCTTTATGTATTATATCCCAAGTATAGAACGATGGTATGTGTGCTCTTGAAAGAAAAGTCAGCGATGGCAGGCAGAGGTAAGTTTTGAACCCATTTCAGAGGCAGATGTCAAAATCGGGAGTCGACCAGGTAGCAGTTGTTGGGTCAACGGGCTTGCAATGTGCCGAAGCTGTAAACCGTAAATTCCTAAACCCTCCATTTGAGATCCAAAATGCCCAACTAAACCCTAAACCCTAAACCCAAAGCCCTAAAACCTTGGAAAAGAAAACCGAAGGTTCCAGCGTTGATGCTCTCGGCGGGAGACTGGAATTGGTGGCCGCGACAGATGCCCCGGGCGAAGCCATTGCCAGGCGAACCTGGTTGCACCTTGGCTCTGCTAGTCACATGAGGGGTTTTGGGGGTGCACATCTGCGGAACTTGCGTATGAAGATTTTCCAGCTTCCCTCTAAGGGTCACTTCGCAATACTTTCCACGACCTAGTTTCAAGCAGGATCCATTGCTTGCACCACTGATGTTTTGGCTCGCATGGTCGGGCAGATAAAGGCATGAGCAGCCGCGATGCATTCCTTTGGCCTGAAGGTGGGGCAGCTACTGCTGGCGACGCGCACTCAACATGGCATGAAGGTGGAAACGCTGCACAGCGGATGCTGATGATGCGCGTTCAGCGTGGAAGAGGATGAAGAGGGCGGGCAGCTGATGCTGCTGATGCGCCCTCGAAGGTGTCAAGGCTAGGTCCAGGTAGCTGATGCTGTCACGAAGGTGACGAGGCAGGGCAGCTGATGCTGATGATGCGGCTGGGTAGCTGATGCTGAGGGTGCGGCTAGGCAGCTGATGCTGATGATGCACGTTCAGTCGGGGCCTTCAGCAGTAGGTGCTGACAAGCCGATGCTGAGGATGCTGTCGTGACACAGCGTGCTGTAGGCCGCATTTCTTTGGCCTTCGGGCTTGGGAGGGTTGGTTAATGCGGACATGTGACTGCGGTTCTTTGAACTCAGAGCTTTCCCCATTGAACCTGGCACCCAAAATCCCCTTCCGGCCCGAAGATCTCCAATCTCCGTGCTCATCTCCCAGAAGTGTTTGGGATCCCCGACCTCTCCACCACCTGGGTGCCATATGAGCTCAAACTTTATCTCTTCCAGCCGGGCTAACTTTGCGAGCTGCCCCTTGGGAAACTTCAATGCAAGATTTTACCACTGCAGGACCCTACTGTAAACCCTAAACCCGGTTTTCTCAGATCGGGCTTGCCGCTTGTAATTTTCGGGGCGTGCAGAGCTGACTTCAGCTCGGGGCTTGCGGGCTTTGGGCTGTTCAAGCTTTCTTGAACTTGGTTTTCTTGGGGTTAAGGGTTGTCTAGGGATGGTGCCAAACGGATACCCGACAGCAAGGTCCTTCAAAGAAGCGGTGCAAGTGACCTCTATGCTGCTTCTTTCTCCTCAGCGTCCTAGCACAACCCGTACATAAGGCAACTAGGCTACACCGAACGCATCTTCAGGTGCATGGGAGCTCATGAAGGGCGATGACGATATCGATTCGGATTGAAAACCCCGGCTGCTGGCCGAATGCATCCTGCCTTTTGGATGAAAGCTTCAAGATATACGCCAGTCTAGGGATGGATGGGTGGGAGATGACGACTTGGAGTGCGCTGAGTGCCTCCCTACGCTTCCTGGACCTCTGGCGCCTTTACAAATTTATCTGTTTTGATTTCTAACTGGTTCAGTGGTGCAACATAACATAGATTAGATAGGCAAGATTACAATCTCCCCCCCAAAGTGTTGCAATAGTTTTTGGCAAACGTTATACGCCTATCTTTACCCCTCCACGAGAGCAATCCAAGATGAGTAAATTTACTATTCAAAGTTGAGCAAATCTCGGCCCTGGTTTCCCGGAACTTTATACTATTATTTGTTGATTACTTCGAGATATAATCGTGATAATGAAGATATCTAATATATTTTAGCTTATCTTAGTTCAATATCTTTCGATCCTTAAGAAATCTGATGATATTTCTACTTTATATGGCTATTCTTGCGAAATAGAAATCACGAACGCTAGCTTAGCTAGTCTTTCGTTTCTATCTACGACAGTAGTGGAAGCCGGATCTGTCAAATCCAGCTCAACCTCAACTTCCTTGAAAATCAAAGAAAAGGAGGGCTAGAGAGCCCCCCCGCCTCTAAGAAATATTACATGATACAGGAAATATAGGCCACACCGACGTTGTCGTTACCTCGAGTGTAGGATGTATTAATATAAACGGCATACCGGTCTCCGTGGTTTACGTCAAGTATCCAGGCTGTGTTATCAAAACTAATGCAAACGACGCATCGATCTTCACGCGTTTATGTCTAATATCTCGGATCGGTTGCAACAACTAATAAATTAAATATATACGACATGCGCGTATACGAAGTATCGACCGCATCGATGCGAAGGCGCTTCGAGTGTAGGATATACTAAAAAATCAATTCAAATGGCATGTCGGTCTTCACGTACTTATCTTATCGTCGTCGAGTAATAATAATAGTGATTATAATAATAGTAGTAGTAATAGTAATAATACTATAAATAAAAGTATGAGTAACAATATTAATAGTAATTATAATAACAATAGTAATATTGATAATATCAAGAATATCCACAGCCATTGATAATACCAACTATAATGACTACAATAATAATAACCTGTAGTGGCTTTGTCACCAAGAGCAAGCGTTGTCATCCAATCGATACCGCATGACGTAGGAAATGCCGTATATTCCGGCGAATGGCATATCGGTCTTGCGTATTTATGTCACGACAGAGTCCTCGATAAGGAGGAGAAACAATATCAATAGTGGCAGCGATCATAATATTACTAGTAAGATTAATGACATAACAATAAAACCAACGTCAAGAATAATAGCATTAGAGGCAATAATAGCAATTTTAGTGGCCCGTCACAGCAAACAATTTCTATATTAGTAGTCATACCACTGCTAATAATGATCCCAACGGTAGCGACTATCACGCAACGGTGGCATTTATACGAAAGGTATTTCTATTATAAGAAATGCTGCAAAAATTAATATAAGTGCTATGATAGATTCGGGAGATATCGGCCACGTTGATGTGCAAGGCACTTCGAAAATAAATGGCGGTCAGATTTCGCTCGTCTATATCAATATCGTAGTTAGTAGTAATACTAATAATAGTAATAGTAATAACAATGATAATTATAGTAATACTAATAAGAATAATACGAATGATAATAATAATAATAAGAATATCAACGATATTATAGCGACGTTTTCAGCATCGGTAATTTCGATAATAAGCCATAATAATGACGGCTGTATTAATAATAAGAATTATTATAATAGTAACTATATCATTATTTATAGTAGTAGTAGTCGTAATAAGATTGCTAGCACGATGATTCGAGGACTCAAGCTCTTCGAATATTTATTTTTTTATATGATATATCTTTCTTCTATTTTGAACTTATATTATCTCTATATGATGATTTTTGGCTTTATTATATATAAGATTTGATTGGGAGATTAAGTTCATTTTTTTATTTTCTTATACAATTTTTGAGATTTGTTAGAATATATTTATGGATAAAGATTGAAATTTATGAAGCACGCGGGTTTGGTTTTGGAAAATGGAAGTCTTAGTATGGTAGCTATAATCGTATATATAGTGTAAGATTTTACTTGATGAATAATAGTTTATAGATATATAAAACACGGAATAAGATGAAATCGTTTTATTTGTGATCGGCTCATAGCATTGGGTTAATTTAGCGTGGATATTGGTTTCAAATTTGTAGGCTCGATCTTAAAATTGAAATCTTATGTTTGGATCTATGATGGTCGTCGATATTATTGGGCGTATAAAGATCTAAGATCCCTGGAATTGAGTTCGATATTTTTTATTGAATCATTCGTTTTCTATATCATGATTCTTATTGAAGCGATATCTGGAGGTAGTGGGTGATATTCATGGAAGGCGCTAGGTGTATGTAGGGCGGTAACTATTATTTGTAGTGGTTGTCTATTCTTTAAGTCTTATATCTCAAAATCATGTTTAGCAGTGTCATAGGGACGTATTGATACCTAAACAACTTTATGACGGCGTCTTAGAGCTATTTTATTTTGCAAAGCCTTCCCCTCCAATACCCAGTCTTAAGATTATTTTATTTTGCAGAGATCTTTCTCTTATTATCACCCAAAACGTTATGATATTATCCGAAAACCTAGATTTATTTTCTTTTATAGGGAATTTACAAAAATGTCTTTTGCTTCTTGCGTCCTAGGAGTTCATGGTGTCCGGCAAGATATGCAACCTCCTAATCTCTAGGAATGGATAGCCGATATAGATATTCAATTATCGCGATCCTTGAAACGATAATTGAAAATAAAAGAAAATATAATTGGGTGACACGCCCACAACACCACCCCCACCCCCACCCACCTAGCCACATACCCACACCCACACACCCCGCACCTACACCCTGAGCCCTAGCAACAATGCAGTACAGTAGTAGTTCGGTAGCAGTATAAAGGTAATACAGTGTTAGTACAAGAGTAATAGTAATTCAGCTGCAACACAATAGTAGTACGACAAAAAATCAATAATATTTCAATAGTAGTACAGTAGTTATGAGGCATTAATATTAGAGAAATAAAATTCTCCTAGTCGTTGTCGTACTAATAGTAATAATGATAGTGATAGTAATGGTACAGGTAATAATAATAGTAGTAGTAGTAATAATGATAGTAGTGTTATAGTAGTAGTATAGTAGTTGTTTATGGAGGTACAGCAGTAGTAAAGGTTTCGAAGGAGATTGGGTCTAGGAGTAGAATATAGGTGGGGTAAAATATTTTTTGGTGAGACATATAAGATCTAGGGATAGTAGTTTAAGCGTTTGAGATCGTTTAGGATTTCACTGATGAATTTTATAACGAATATCGTTATATAATAAGATTCTAGTGTCCCTAAAAATTATATTTACCATATAAAGATATAGAATAATAAGAATAGATATTAGTGCAACAAATTTTCAGCATTCTTGAAATTAACGAAATCTTTGCTATACAAAGATACGAAATAGAAGGATGGACGTTTTCGGAAAAATTTGATAGTATCCTTAAAATGGAAAATAGACATTGATATTCTAATTCTATAGTATTCTTGAAATTTGCAAAGTCTTCCATATCAAGGTGCGAAAAATCAAAGGTGGATATTATTAGTTTTATAAATTTATAATGTCAAATTTATACAATCTATTATATAAAATATAAAAAGATTGGACATTAGTGTTGAAAAATAAATAATCTTCTCTAAAATTGAAAAATCTATCATACGAAGATATAATAATTCAAGAGCTGCTTCAATATATTTTCTATGTGGACCCCCTGGGTCTGCGCAACTTATCGCGCGGGCTCCCCCAGACTCTGTGGATATGTAGAAAGTGTGCTCTTGATTTTTTTGAATGTCGCTGTGTAACAGAGCCCCGGCTATATAAGATATTTATTTTCGTATAGCTTCTGCATAGACCCTGGGCCTATGCAATTTATCGCGCGGGCTCAAGACTAGGTTCTATATTTATATAGAAATATTACTCTTCGTTAGCTTTTAATTTCTGCATACCTTCTGCATAGCTATCGCGGTTCTGCAGAAGTTGTGCGATAATTATACAGAAATTCATATGGAAATTGCTATCTTATGCAGCCGGGAGATCCTTTATACCAGCATCCACCCTTGAAATTTTGTATCTTTCTCCGATAGCCTTTGCAAGTATCAAGAACACTTTAAATTTGCAGCGCCAACGTCCACCCTTGAACCTGCGCATCATTATATGGTAGACATTGCAAATTTAAAAACTACGGCAAGATTTTAACGCAACGTCGACCCTTAAATTTTGTGTCTTTGTACGGCAAATTTTGCAAGTTTGCAGAATATGGACACAATAAATTTGCAACGTCCAATCTTCAATTTGTGTGTCTTTGGGATTGACTTTGCAAGTTTCAAGGAAACTATAAGTTTGAACGCCAATATCCACCCGTGAATTTATAGGTCTTGGTATGATAGACTTCGCAGATATCAAATTCACGACAAATTTTTTGCGTCAACATCCACCCCCGAATTTATATATTTTGTTCTATAGATTTCGCAAATTTTTTCAATACCATGTAAATCCTTTAAATTTTTGGATGGGAGACTTTACAATTTTAAAGGATATTATAAATCTCTGGCTATTTCGTTCATGGGGTAAGTCCGCTCCCCCTCAAAATATTCCTTAATCTCAAACTTAAGATCTCCCATAATCTGTTCGAATAGCAGCCTTCGTATTGAATCTGATACTTCCCTCGCACACACACAGCCCCACGTTGGGGCGACATCTATATGTTATGGAGGGATGCAAAGAGAAGAAAGCTGCAGACACTTGCTTTGGACAAAAATTCCTACATTAGATGAAAATTACCACACCTACAGTCATATCAGCGCACATGCCCTTGCAAAAGAATAAAGGAGCGATAAAATACGAGATAAATTAGTGAAGTAAGCCTACGCATATATCAGACATGCCGCTGTCTACAGAACGTCATCAAAGAGAGAAAGTAATCAGTATAGCTGAACGAGAGGGCTGAACGTCTGAACGAGAAGTTGAATATACTGGTTTATTAGCAGATTCCCGTCGCTGCTCTAGAGTCGTTGACCGACCGTTGAATCATACTAATTCATTCGGCAAAAAGAAAAAGTGAAGAAAGCAGAAAAATATTATATGTTACTATAGATAACGTTATCGTGAGGACAAAACTACATATCTCCTATATAGATAGATTAAGACAGAAATATAAGAATGACCCCCTATTCCTATGTAGCAGAGAAATTCACGAACACCAATATATGCAATATATATAAGATAATACAACAGCACACACACTCCTCTAGAAGCCTCTAGAGAAATCACCAACTCATTTAACAATATTCAAAAATATACTCATATCAAATTATCCAATCTTATAATTACTATTTTAATTCGAAATATCAATTTCGTGCCCATTTTAAATATCTATCGAAACCATAAACCCAACCGTCTTAGAATTAATTCAAATACCCTCCATCTAATCCTCCTCCCAATATTAAAAAATTTACACGACCATATTTTAGATTTATTTCCCATTCGTCTATTCTTTATTTTGCCTATTTTTTCGGCCCAGACCATACTATTCTTACTTTTTTTATATGTTTTCCCATGATCTAACGTCCGAACCCCCTCCCATCCCCCCCTCTTCCACCCTCCCACACATGACAGAAACAGTTGATGAATTCTATCACAATACTAACAAACCGAGGCGGACAGTGCAACTTTAAAATTATCTAAATAATATAATAAGCAAATAAATATATATACTAAAGTTATATGTATATATATATATGTATATATATTAATAATTAATATAATTCATTAAAAATATAATATTCAAAAATATCTAAATAAAAATATTTATTCGGTAAAAACCTTCAAAATTCATTGTACGACTTATTTCAATACATAAATTTTTGAATTCGATTTCGAATACATGGAAAATTTAACCGCCTCAAAACACACCAACCAGAAAAACCTGTACCTTAAATCTCAATCAAATTCAAATTTTAATTGATGTTTTGCGGCTCAAAGATCCATGTCAATTTGAATTATCTTACTTAGACCGGCAACATTTTTCTGGCTTATATTCCAATATTCATTCAAATCGATAAATCTGCCTTTTCCTGCGCTTGGAGGTAAAGTGCATGCTACAATCGGCTGTCTCGCAGGATGAATTAACCCATAATCGCCGCTACTCCACTCAAGTCCCGGCTTAGGCCAACAATGGGGCTCGATTGGAGCCGTGGACAGTAATATTCCGACAGAACTAACACAGAAGCGCGCTGTTCGCACCAACCAAAGTTATGTCTCTGTGGGTTAGGCCTTCTGCTTCCTCCAGTGTTAGTCGCTCAGCTGTCTAGGAATGCCCGTGTCGATTCCGGATGTTCCCCTCCAGCCCTTGCAACCGTATCGGACTGCTTCCTTGATCATCTCGGCCTGTGGTACGGAGCAGATGCCACCGCCGGATCCTGACCCTTGCTCGGCTTTTCCTGCTGTTTGACTCTGCTCACCTTAACCCTTACCAGGTTATCCAGGTTTCCCTTTCACCGTTCGTTTCCCAGTGCCCTTGTCCGCCTTACCTTTGTTGTCTTCCCCTGTTGTTCGTTCGGTTGGTCAGACCCTCCGCTTATCTGCCTACAGGCAGTCAGGTTTAACGTGATCTTCGACCGAACATGTGAAACAGCGGCGAAGGCCTTCGAATTTCTCAGGATCATGCGCAGAGATCCAACCAAGACTTGCCGTGACTACAGCTTCCAGCGTTTTCACAGTTTTGACAGGGCGTTCGCAACCTTTGATTGTTGGCCTGAGCCTGCAACCTCGAACATCTATGTTCCCTTTTGCCTGCCTTTTTGCATCACGAATTGTGACAAACTTCTGGCGTTTAGGCGAACCTCCCGCGCTACCGTCCCCGAGTTCCAGTTCCCCTTGTAACAGTACGAGTAGTGCCAACTCATGCGCCCTAAACCCTATAAGCCCCAAATCCTACATCCTTAACCCTACCTGGATGCCAAAAATTTGTAGAATCATGGCCTTTTACAAGTGTGTTGGGCCAATATCTGATTTGCTTCTGGGGGTTTAAGTAAACCCTCACCCCGTAAACAGAAGCAATCTGCCAGAATACTCCGTCGAAGAAAATGATCCGAACCCTGGTTCGACTTCCACGGGCCTTTGCTCTGCATACCGACTCTGCAATCTCTCTTTGGATGACCAGAGGCTTATGATACCTGATCCAATGCTTGACTGTCTGAGTGCTCCTTGGCAAGGGTGGATGGGACTGATGGGTTGCAAAAAATTTGAAGCTCAGCATAGATCCCTTTTCAGGGCTAGAACCAGGTTAATAGCGGCACAGTAAAGGAAACAGCAAGGAAGCCACAAACATACGGCTCTTGGGATGTTGGGGTTTAGGATATTGGGCTTTCTTTGGGCCTTGCGAACAATGTGTAGAAACGAAGAACAAAGAAGCGGACAGGTCCTTGGCAATAGAGGGCAAGGCAGGCAGTACGGTTGATACAAGGCCCCTGCGATCAGCGAATTGTGGCATGCAGCAGTGTGCGCGGCGGCTAAGGCTGCATCAAGGAAGACTGACACGGTTCTCAATATTCCGTTTATCCCATAAAAGACACACCTAAGTACAGAGCCCCTCAATATTTCATAAAAGGTCACTGATATCCCACGACTCTCTCCACCGGAGATCCAGGCTTCCGCTGCAATCTCCAGCAAAGTCAACATAGAATATAACATTCGCCTTAAGTACGTATGTTTAGACCATTCGCTATACATACATACATACATACATACATGCTTACTTATATACATACTTACATAAATGTATGTATATAAATACATGTATATGTATATGTGCATGTACACAAACACATAGATGAATACGCACATACATACGTATGCTGAAGATCTTTAGGCTTGTTTCGGAAATTAACATGAGCTGCTGCAAAACATGAAGCCTATTGCCTTTCTCATGACCAGGTTGAAGGGTGTGTCGCCTGGATCTCGCATGAAGGCTGACTGTACATACTCTTGGCTGAAACTTACACTTTTGGCTCATGACGTAAACAGCCCCTTGAGCACATAATGTAAGGGTCGGAATGATTTTGGTCAAAGCCACCCCTTTACAGGTCATAGCGTTTTCAATGGCTTTGCTGGCATGTGCTCCCAAAAGGGCTGTACTTCGACTAAGGCCCTCATCAACCCCAAAAGGCGCTCTACAAACATATACATACCCGAAACAGCCCTACTACCCACGGTTTAGGGTTTAGGGTTTAGGGTACTAAGGCCAAACACCAGAAAGGGTCTGGGAGAGAGCGGAGCGGTCAAGAGAATCGCTTCTTCGCAGCTTTTTTTGCCTAAATCAATCTGGAGCCAAAGCACATCAAAGCAAAAGGCTTTCAGGCTCGGGCTTGGCTTTGGGGTTTAGGCTTAGGGTTTTTAGTTTCGGGTTTTGGGGGTTTATTCGGTTTGGACCAAAACCCTCATGTGATTTGATTCAGGGCCTGGTCCTGATTTGACTACACCAGAAAGCGGTGGTCTAGACTGGGTTCTGGTTAAAGAATTGAATTACCATAATTAGGAAACCATATTATGCACTATAGATCACTATTGTGGTAACTTAAATTACCGGTAGAAGGGCAACCGGACCTCCCGTTGAGGGTTTGCGCGTTTGACGGCTTAAGACTGATGGTTTGCAATGCGGTTTATGGTCCTCACAAACCCTACACCCCAAACCAGGGCACTATGTTGCCACATCTCCGAGACCCCAACCAAAATCTCTTCTCTTGGTGCAGAGGCCAGCAAGACATTGCTTCTGGCCCTAAAGAGCATTTACGCTGGGCTGCGCTGAGACTTTCGGCCCAAAGAATGGGAGCTGTAGGAACTTATCCACTAAGGTTTGTCTTAAACCCTTAACCTTCAACCCATGAATCAAACCTAGACCCTATACACCCTAAAGCAGCTTCTCGAACTTGCAATGCTGCGGGTCTAAAAAGTCTGGAAAGCCTAAACCCGCAACTCCCAAAGCGTATCAACTCAGCTCTGAAGTCACGGGTCTGAGGCATAAGGAAGTCAGGATGCAGGAGTTGGGGCTAGCAATCACCGGTTCACAACATTAGGGCCATAAGCCGAGAATCTAAGTCAACATTCCTGTGTTTTTAGCTTCCATCATCCCAGCAATCAGAATAAGCCTGACAAGCCAGAAAGAAACACTTGAACAACAGATCCCAAACGCCGACTCCCCACAAAACCTAGAACTTGCAATTAATCTCTAAATCTAAATTGAACCTTAAGCCTCCGCTGCGGCTTCTGACCTGAAACCTATCCCAATCATCATTCATCACTCATCAATAATTCTTGCACACTACAGTGAAGAAGAACTCGAGCCTTCGGCGTGGAACAGTCCAGGGCGCAGCCCGCGGGTAGCCCAAAGCGCTTGGGGTCAGGGCTGCTCCCGAACGTCCCTTATGCAGATGATCGAAGAATTCGGAAAGTCCTGGACGTGGGCCGCTCGCAGCCCAACCACGACAGAGGGACCCTCATACCCCAAAGCAGACCCAACCCGAGGATGTGGGGAGAGCCCGATGCTTATGGTCCATCAGAACCCGTACGAGCCAAGTCTGCCAAGTCTCCTCTTCCCTGTAGATCTCGGAATCATGGTCACGTCGTGAGCGCCCACACCAAACTTACGTCGGTGGTGACGGTGTAGTTGAATCCTCCACGCGGCAGCACTCAAGACTCGAACGGCCCTCTGCGAAGGAACTGACCCGCCCCCTGGCTTCAAATACAAATCTGCGCACCTAAACCCTAAACTCAAACCCGATCCCTTAAACCCTTTCCAAGACCTCTCAACTGGCGGTTTGAAGGACCAAAACTTCCTCGGATAGAACCACACCTAAGCGCTTCGTAATCCTAACCTCCAAAACAGTGTCCTGTTGTTGATGGTTGTTGGGAAAGCCAATCCAGGATGCGTTGCGTGTAGCCCGCTTGCTCCTCCTTGTAAAACCGACCTCAGATAATTACCAAGGGTTCCCGTTTCGTCCGCTGGCGCTGGGGGCAGATCGCGGGGTTCCCGGGTGTCTTGGCCCTTGTGTGGCCATAGGATCGGACGACAAGTCGAGAGGTGCGTTTCATGGACAGTCTTGCGGACTTACGGGCTTGCTGAACTTCCCAGTTCCCGCCCTTGAGGCCTTTGATCTTGCAATTCTCGGAGCAGGATCGGTCGCAGCCCCAGGATGTAAAAGGGGAAGTCAGCGGCAATAAGTCGCCACTCCCTTCTGGCGCGTACTTCGTGTGCAGCATCTAACTTGGGCTCAGCTGGAAAAGCTGAGCGCTTGCGCCAACCATGATATTATGCTTTTAACCCTGTATGAAACTATATTTTGTGTACAAGGAACCCTGGGGAGTCATATTACGAAACAACAAGCACCAGCCAGTGCTTAGTAGCAATTGCAAAACAATTGGAGAATAAGTATTGAGGAGCAGCCAGTGATCAAACCATTCAACCGTTGGCTATGAAACATTATCATCAAGAAGCAACAGCCTCAAAATACCCAGCGCTGACATGTGTATCTGAAACTCTGAGGAAAGAAGCGCTGATATTGTTGGAACTCCACGACAAGGGCGTTCACGATCTTCGCATTATCCTCGGATTCCGCGGCTCAAGGGTCTCTAAACGCACGCCGAGATCCCAAACTCGATCCCAATGCTTCCAGGAGTCACGAGGGAACATGTCCCGGAACAGCAGATCACTTACAAAGGCCATCTCCTGAGCTTTGGGATTTGGGATCCACGCAGGTCCTAAACCCTAAACGAACATCGCAGAACACAGCGCGGGCACCTCGGCCTGGCCCTCGACAAAGCTTTGACCTCGCGTGCCCTCAGCGAGCAAGGGCTTCAAGGAGTTGGGGAACGGCCCGATCCCCTAAACCCTAGCCCCCGAAACCCTATAAACCTCCCAACCCCTATAAAGGAGATACTGGGAGCTACTTATGCGCAACTCTTTGATAGTATATTGTCGGGCCCTTAATAATTAGAATTCTGAAAAAGGGTTCTATACTGGTTACCACAAGGGGTATTATGGGGGGTTTTTATATAGGCGCCTTCATAATTCGACTGAAGTTTTGGGAGATATTATACTCTAATCACAACATGGAACCACCACAATAGTGCGGATAATCAATTTGGCCCCTATATTACTGGGAATCCCACGGGACCAACTCGAATGCACTTCGCCTGGTGTTTACAAGCACTCACGCCCCTGTCCGAGGGACTGGGTCCGAGCTGTTGGCGATGAGATTGATCCACCCACTTCTATTGTTCTCGATGGCAAAGAAGACCTGGGGGCACAGGGCTAATGCAAACGAATTCCAGAGAAGTATACGCGTCCGAAGACTTCGGTGTGTCTGCAAAATTCAACACATGAGGTGCCTTGCGTGATAGCACTAGCGCAAGTCCACTCATACCTAAGCTTCGTCGAAGTACGACTGGGCTTCACAATGAAGCCGCTGCTTCGATCAAGAAAGTGTCGGCAGTCACTGCACTCGGGGTAGGGTCGGTGTGGAGCGATCTTGATTGTGGTCTGCACATAAGCGGAACTAGTGGCAACACAGTTTCTGGCTGGATTTGCCCGTGAATGTGCACGGAAGCATCGAACAGTCGCGGAGAATATTTGAAAACACTTTGCGGGCAGAGTGCGCGTGTTAAATATTTTCGCAAATCCACAATGAGGTGGTGACGATCTGATTACGAACTCTCGGGGTAATGCACGGGTATTCATCAGCACGAGCTCCAGTTTTGTGGTCTCCACCACGTGTTGGAACGACGGCTGTGCGCTTTTAATTATGTGTTTAGCTGCATGCACTAGCAAGCAAAATCAAGCAAAACCCTTGCAGCATCATGGGCCTGCAATACGATAAACAACTCTCCACCATGGTGCATTCTGCACGGCTTTTCACAAGTCCACATGGAGCTGGACACATCGACGGCATCACATTCGAACTTCCTGAAGCCTCGTTGCTAAACTGATCACATGACGACAGCCCTCACGTCTCACACAGAAAACCCAACCGGAAACCCACCCGAGTCGGACTTGCCGTTCGCCGCCCTCGAAGAAGCGATGCAGACCGATATCCAGAGCAACACACAACGAAACGTATGCAAGAACGACGTGGGTGCGGATCCTAAATCCTGGGCAGACCTCACAACCATAAAACCCTGAACAACTTCATCCTAACATGTGAAATGCGACAGGGCATCGAGGCAAACAGCGGAGCACGGGTAGAAGGACGGATGCAACTCGAAGCATCGGAAGGAAACTATGTGATCCCCGAAGGCCTTCATCCTTGTAGATCCCTTATAGGAATCTTGAAGACAACCCCTTTAGATTGCTTCTAGGAACCGTAAACCCTACAGCATGAGCTTCAAATCTGAGGTCCTGGCTCTCCCAGTTTCCCCTTGGCAAAGGTACAGATTAACTCGGTCCCACAGGAGTTTGCAGTACACAAGTTGAGTGGGTCGGGTCCCACTTGCAATCGCTTCAACTAATTCCGTTTCTTACTGCCTTTACATGAAAGCGAGACGTCAGAGAATAAAGTCCTCCACATATTGATAGGTTGTCAAAAGTATAAGGAAGAAGGATACTTCGACGACTGGTGGAAGAGAAGAAAAAAGGATAACGAGCCATACGAACAAAGCGGAGTATCATGCGGCAGAAAGATGTAAGAAAAAACTGAAGAAAGGATACAGACAGAATTCGCCTCGGCCCTCGGCCGAAAGTCGTGAAGATCCTCCATAAAAACACTGTTTTCCAACCCCTCGATCTCTACTCTCTTCTCAAGACGCCAAGCGCCACCATCCCCCACTGCCACCTCTGCGTGTTGCAGCTACTGCTAGTGCTACTGCCAACTACGACTAATACTACTACTGCTGCTACTACTACTACTACGACTACGACTACTGCTACTGCTACGACGACGACTACGACTGCGACTGCGACTGCGACTACTGCTACTACTACTACTACTACTACTATACTCCTACTGCTACTTCTCCCGCTACTACTACTGCCCACATCCACATGCGCCCGCGGTGGTTCCCTGCTTTCGCGGGGAACCTTTGACTTTCGGCGCTTTTCCGGGCGACATGTAGCGTTTCCAATTCGAAGACAAGATTTTGGAGAAGACCATGGGAATATTGGCATAGTTACCAGTTAATCTTGAATGTGACAACAAGATCTGCATTGCGACATTGACAGAGGGCTTTGACCGTGTAAAGAGTTTGTAAGAGCAGGCGAAACAGAAAGGGTCGTTAACGACGATGACCGAAGTGAGAGACTGGGTGAATAGTCTGTTCATCAACGAAGACGATACAATCATTATTGCAGTTCTTCAGTGCCATACATATGTTAGAGCAGTTTATTCGATGGGCATAATGGATATGATAAGTTTGGTGAAAGATACTGATGCATTCAAGGAAGAGTGCAAGCAATATGCTTGGTCATTTCAGCAGAAAATCCATATTGTCAGGATTAAGGAGAAGTGACATTTCGAAACAGTGTACAACCGTTTATAGCAAGCTTTAAGACTTACAGTATACAGTGATGACGATGGAGCGTTTGATTGCAATAAGCCTGAAAAGGTAGACACGACCGAGAGTGGGCCATGCAGGATGCATCAGCATGAAGTTTAAGGCTTCTCCAGTCGCGAGGGATTGGAGTATAGCGTGACATTAACCCACCCGAGTCTGGCGCAAAGAGCGATATGCACGACAACAAGATGACTGGCGGCTAGACACCTGCAATATTGACAATAAGCAAGCGAATCACTCAACGATGGGAATGACAACAACGGGATGAAGTGAAAGCGAACTCGCTTTTGAAAGAAACGTATATTGCACAAAAGTGATCCAAAAGTAGAAAGCGGCGATAAAGTTACAGTCACAGTTTATATTAATGGAACCGGCAACTGCACCAGTCGCAAGGAAGCACACAATCGGGGAAACGAGGACATGTTAGAACCCTCGCATTTTCTCACCGTCAGGACCGTGTGACTCGGAGAATCCTCCAGGCAAACCGTGAGGGTCGAAACAAAGATCTGCCTTTCTTCTGTCGTTTTCACACTTCCTCGCTTGTTTCATTGTCGCCAGCAGTGTGAGCCCTTGATGAAAGGGAAGAGCCCTGGACCCCAAAAGCTCTGGATCACGAGCAACCTCCTCTTGACTCTGGGAGAGGGAAGACCTGCGGGCAAACCACTAGTTCTCAAGATCCTCGTGCCAAGCTCTTAGAACATTCCCTTCCTTGTTCTTGCCAGGTAGGCTGACAGCTTTCGGTAAATCCAATTCGTTTAGCTGACTACCTAAGCTTCAAGGAAGCCTGTCAAACCCTAAACCCGCCCTTGACGATGGTAATCAAACGATAGCAAGCCGAGACAACTCTTCGTCTGCCCCTCGCAAGCCATCCCTCTTCAACCCGTCCCGACGCCCCGAGTCCAGCGCACATCCCTTGAGCCCTCTGGCTTACCTCGCAGTGTCGCCGAGGGTCCTTGAAAGGTGGTGTACCAAGTCTTTCCCAATTCCCAGACCTCAGCTTAACTTCTGTTTTTGGCGGAAGCAAACCGTTATGCTTCTGGCGAGCAGCGAAAGAAGTGCCACCCTGGCTGACGTTGGCAGGCAGGAAGTTGGTGCTTCCATGTCCATAATGTCCATACCCATATGCCTATGTTGGCCATGCTGGAGCGTCAGGCATCGAAGTGAACGAGAACCCCGAACTCCCAGAGAAGCCCAAGGCTCTTGGGAGTCCGACTTGACATACCACAAGATCGGCTTGCCATAGGACACGTTAGCGGCTTGCACTGGCGCAAGGCATGGGCTTTCCATGTCTTCAACTTTGAAGCGTCCCGGCGACAGCACCGGCCTGAAAGCCTCATACCATGTCCCACACATCTCCAACTCCTACCCGCGAAAGGCTCTGAACTTGAAGCTTGTCCGAAGATCACGGCCATGGAAAACAAACCCAGGGGAATGTGTGGAGAAGCGGTGGGGAGTTGATGGGAAGGAGATGAGACCCGTCCTACATCTCTGATTCGTTGCAGGGCAAATTTAGGAACCTCACCCCTGCAGATTGAATAAAGCCCCTTCAAGGGTTTAGGGTTTAGGGTTCTCCCCAAACTTAGCCGGCGCGGCCCAAGGGGCTGCCCTCGAAGAAGAAGCCGCCGACCACCGCTCCGTTGTAGCGGGTGCGCACACGGTTGTCATCAGGGCCCCGGAGAAGACCTGAGGTGTTTTGTGTTTGTGGGCCTTCTGGCAATTCTGCAATTCTGGCTGGGGGCACCGGCCATCGGATGCAGTGCAGCTTTAGAAAAACAGGTGCAGAAGGACATACAACAGCACTTACCCATGCAGTCGGGCTCTAAACGCTTGAGAAACTAAGCAAGCTCTGCTCAGTGGGCCGACGTCGGTGTCCGGTCTGTATATACATGTATACACCACAACTACACCATTTGCAACGGGTCCACCCACGCAAAAGTGCAGTACAAAATCGACGGACAAGCTTGGCCACAGGTGGCTTGCGAAGCAAGATTCGGTCCAACTCCCAAACGGTTGCTCGTAGCGTTGCTTTCGGATCCACCACCTCAGCACTTGGATTCAAACAGGAACAGTACTGCGAGGTCCTAAGCTCTTATGCCTCCGGGGACCAATAGGAACAAGGTCGCCCTGCGCGCGTCCAATTTCCAAACGTCTGCAGAGGGATGCTGGACTGGGTCTGCTTGCATTTCGGGATGGCCAGACCAACCATCCAGGAGCAAAACCCACTACGTACCAAAACTGGCAGACACCAACCACAAACGCAAAGCGTCGTGCCCGATTTCATTCGAGAGTCGCCAAACTTGAACCGGAGGTCCGGAATAAACCCGACCTGGAACTGAACCTCGGCTGAAGCTTCCACGGGGTGGGACGAAAACTCTGTAATGGACGCGGCCGGGGACGTAGAACTGGGATAGACAAAAAAAGTGCAAACAGACACGCGTGATTCTAGGTAAACCATAAATTCCTGAATCCTAAACTTTCCTAAACCCTATGCTGGCTTCAGAAGAAGCCCATTTCTCGTACCGAAGCCCTGGGAGAAGGGCCAACACAAGACTCGAACCTATATAGTCCATCAAGGCCCCTTACGGCAACGGGGTTCCGGCCAGCCGCTGGCGGGAGATAGCACCAAAACCCTAGTTGTTCACACCCCCCCAGACCCTCCCTACTATCCCAGGCACATGTTGTGTGGTATTGAACAAAGCTCCCCTCTCACCTCGCCGGGGGAGCTTTCGTGATCACAGCGATGCAAACGAAGGCTCGCACTCCACCGCCTTGCGGCACCGAATGCAAGCGGGAAGCCTGCGAAGACGTCGTCTTCAGAATCTTCAAATTCGCCTGGCGTTCCGAAGAAATCGCAGAGGATTACGGGCATTGCCCAAGAAGAGAAGCAGGGTTTGCATTGATTGCTACAGCACTTCGTGGCGTAGCAAGAAAAACGGAGTGGAACATTAGTAGACCGAAAATACTCGGGTTCCCCTAGATGTGAAACTGAGGATAGTAAACATCCGGCATGCAAGCCAACCGGCGCAGACACTTGGACCAGGGAACCTGTAAACTGCGAGGGGCCACTCACTGCCTGCAATGCCAAAAGAGCCTAGCCGTACATGGCTCAGTCAGTTCGAACGGCGATTCGCAATCTCGGGCAGCTCCAGCAAATGTCAATATGAAGGCACGCATACTGACACTCACTGCCAATCCCAGCTCTTGAAGCAGTCCTAGTCCTAGCACAAAGCGAGTACGGGCATTTTCCCTTCAATCGAAGGCTTCTGCTTTTGGGCAGTGGTCAAGCCACGAACTCTTCTCTGTACCCACACCCATCTAAGTTCTGACATCTCCCAAGCGATGCGTTTAGAGTATCTTGTTGCTTTCCAGAGGATGTCCATGTCCAACCTCCCGTGCTCTGATTTGCATCTTGCATGTAAGCATATATACCTGCATGGGTACTCCTTGCATTAAAGACTCTCAGACCTGTTCGTGCGGTTGTTGCACACGACGTGAGGCGGCTTCAAACGACCCTTCACAGTCCGCCCGAGACCTCCATACTGCAATCCGGTATGCTAGAGCCTCACCCAGGCTTCCGATTACGGGAGGCCTTTCCGAAACATCCCTCGCTCCATGGTTTAGAAGCTAGGACCATCTATGAATTCGGGAGGAAGGATGACACTCCACGTATCTCCATGGCCTTGTAAGGTATGCCATTGCCGAAGAGGGTTAGTAAAAAGAAGTTTATGAAGAACTCCGTCTCTTGCTCGCGCAGTCTTGTCAGCACCTCACCGGGCGAATCCAGAGATCTCCAGCCAAGAGTGCGGCTCTCCCCCTATATTATAGTGCCCTTATATAGATCCCTTATAGTAGATCCCTTAAAGGACCCTTTTAAGGGGACCCTTGGCCGCCCTGGCGGCCCTGGGGTCCTGGCATCGTCTCTATTGGAGTCATCTCAGAGTTTCACAAGGAAGGAAGCTGCGCCCACACAAGGCACAAGGGAGGTGTTTTGCTGCGGTCTTTTCAGGCTCCGGGCCAACTGCGACATTGATCCGGATATAGACAAAGGGCAGAAGGTCCTGGAAAAGCGACAGCCCTCAAGAGGTCGTCTACGCTGAAAGCGGCAGAGCCTGGAACCCTTTCAACAAACCGAACTGGAAACACATGCACCTTGGAACTCGCTTCCCGCCTTGCGGCGGCGGCGTCGGAAGCGGAGATGTTGGAGAGTGCGTGGTGGGAGAAGACTCAGAGACTTTGACAAAGCCTCCTCCCCGAGTGCCTTCGTCTGGAGTAGCCTGAGGCCGTTCTGAAACGGGTCGCGGCTTGGGCCTTCGAGGCGTACTCGGCTTCAGGGTTCAGGGACTTGGCCCCAGGGGCTGCCGAGGCGCGATGCTTTGTCGCAACTCTCCGAGGAATGTTCGCCCCAGGCGAGGCACAGGAGCGGAATCAACCGAAGAAAGCTCATGGTGACAAAAGAGCCATGAAGCCCAACTTACGCTGTCCCCGAGCCTCAAATGCTTCGGGTCGTCAAGCGCCCCTTTCTTGCTGCCTTGTCTTCCACCGATTGATCAGACCTCCACCTTGAAACACGATCACTGTAAGGAACCCTGAACCAAGACCCCGGAACCCGGTTTCATAGACTTGGCTCGATCATGGCATATCTCGGATGCTGCTTTTGCTAACATCTTACCTTCCTCAGCCCACAGCCACAAAGCTGGCTTCGTGAGCACCCAGACATCGCTTCCCGCAGTCTTTGTTCACGCTCATTTTTCAAGCGTGGATGTCGTCTCGTAAATCCTGGGCAGCTCAGATTCTTGGCCATGGCGTTTGGGGTTAGGTAAGTTCCGAATCACAAATAAAGATTTTTCTAGCTCAGACACTTAAGCCGCAAACACCTGCTGTATCGAAATCCTTGACTAGTAGCCAAAAAAATCTCTAAGCGCTTACTCTGAACCTTCCCCTTGACAACATGACTGCTACTGAACTCATTGGGTTCTGGCCTGCACGAAAGAAGACCCAGCTTCTCACTAAGCACGGAGTGATGATAATTATCAAGAGCGACCCTAAGCGGCCTAAAGCCTAGCCGTGGCGCGATGCAGCCGACGATGGACACCCCAGTCAGCAGCAGGAAAGGAGCAAAGCCATCGATGTGGACGCCTGCGCGCTCGCGCGCTTCGCCTGCAGGGCTTTCGTGGACGCTTCAAATGTTTCTTGTCGTAGATGCTGCTTCTGCTTCTGCGGTAGCCCTGGAAATAAAGCGACCCTTGAGGGAACTCCCTGGAGCGCTAGGGAGCCTTCGCGAACTCTCGGGGAGGTCCTTGCGGCTGGATTTCATCAGCTGTCGGCAGCTGTTGTAGTTAGGCGCCTTAATTTCGGCAGCCTTTGTGGTTAGAGCCCTGGTTTGACAGGAAGCCGAACGAAGCCAAAGTGGTTTTGTTCAAGCATTTCCCACCTAACGGCTAGCGTGCTGATCCATCTACAAATTTCTAAACAATCTCCTATTCTTTCGACTACCTACAGCCTCATCCTAATGCCTGAAGCCTAAATGCTCAACCCTAATCCCTAAACTCGAAATCCATCATTCCAAGCACCACCACCACTACTCCTATAACAACAGCAACAACAACAACAACAACTACTACTACTACTATACTACAACGACTATTACTTCTACTTCTACTACTACTCCTCCTCCTGCTGCTACTTCCACCACCCACCGCCACCACAACCACCAGTGGTATGGCTGCTGCTGCTCCCGCGCAAACTCACTCGGCCTGTTCCGACCAATATCAGATCACTACCAAACATTAATGTCTTGGATCTCGATTTCTCACTAACATGCTTGGCTACAAGTTTGAATGCTTTCTTTATAAAACAAGTGCTCGTGCTATGAGAGTAGATGCTATTTGCCCTGCCACGAGGATTCCCACAATCAGGGGACCCCAAAATAGACCTCAGATTTCTATAAGCCTTTTTGATATAGGGAGGGTCTTCGACCCCCTTCAAGAGGATCTAGAGATTATATGGGGTTTATAGAAGGATTCAGGGGTCAGTGATTACACGGGACAGCCACTGCATAAATAACTTGACACATGAACCGAGAAGTGGTGTGGTAAGTATAGCATTAAGCAACCCAAACCAAGCTGGTATAGCCATAGAGCTATAGTATGCAATATTTCCACATTTTGTGGTAATGTAGTCGATGCTAGGTCATGCGGTCAAGAAGGCTGAGCCACTCGAATGTTGAAACCCTCTCAGCCGACAAAGACAAGCTTTATGGCCTCAAACTTGAAAGAGATGAATTCCAGAGCCCGCCTGCCCTGGGCAATCTCAGCCAATGCTGCCCCAGCAGGGCCTAAGCAGCAAGGTGGATACGTGGAGTCACGACTGCATCGGCTGGCTGCCTGCACAAAGACCTCAGAGCTCTCCCATCCACTCTTGACAAGCAAAAAACGCATGCCCTATTAATCTGTGGAAAGCACAGAGATCCCCTGATTGATAACTGAGTCTTATTGGCTTGTCGATTGTCGTCATCTCACCTTAAACCCTCATCCCTCCCACATGCTTTGACCAGAAATCAGCCAAGGCCACAAAACCGGCTAGCAGGGTTTTGCTCCACGTCCGATATAGCTCGCACCATGTCAATGTCTGTTTCAAAACTGATTCGGGGCTGTGAAGATCCCGAGAAGCCTCTACAGCGCTGCAATGTGCTGGTTTGCTGTCCCTAAGCCCTAAATCATGCTTTGCTCTGCCGAGGGTGCCTTTTGACATGCCCCAGCTCTCTGCGTTTGCATAAGGGGCATCTCTGACAAGAGAATTTGCCCCAAGCAAGCTGAAGTGTTTAGGCTTTCGGGTCTGCACTCTGGCACTCAATTCTTGTTCTCGATCCTCTTCGTTTGACTCCGCAGCTGCTATTGGCTTCGAGCATAATGTTGGTAACTATGCTCAAGAGCTCCTAGATAAGACCAGTTCCCAATTCATTGTCAATGTTCTCTTCCAGTTGATTCCCGGTTAGTCCGCAAACCTAAATGCGAAGTGACGTTCCAATTTCAATTTCCGTTTCGTTCTCCCGTTGTTCGTTTCCTTGATATCGGCTCATAATATTTCAGTCGGATTACGCGCGGCACGCACCTCAGCCTGCTGTGCGGATGATCAAACGCTGCGGACGCATCGAGCTTCACCTCGTATGGTGCTGTTCGGAAGACATAGGGGGTATATGGTTATTTATATACGGGGCGAACAAGTTAAGGTTCAGGGTTAGGGGTCCATTAAACCTGAATAATAGAGAACCGATTCGGAAGATGAGGGCAGGCAACATGACGCTGCAAGAATCTGCGCTGCAACTTGCAAGACTGAGGCATACAGTCCGGCCAATACGAACAGCACCGACTGCACGATGCAAATCCCGACAGCTCCTATGCGCGGGGGCATACCTAGCAATCAAGTGCGTATAGACGCATGATCGCCGGAAAACTCTGCCCGCTTCTTCGACATGTGCGGTACCAGTCTGCTCGAATCATCCTGGCAAAAAAAAACATAAAGGCAAAACGGACGCGGGAGCTGTTGAATTTCGCAGCTCTTCCGCAGCTTATGATTCCGAGACAACTCTTTTTGAGCTCCTAGCCTGTAAGACTCAGGACACAGGTGCTGCGCAGGTGCGAAATTCGCTGGCTACCCAAGGAAGACTGACTTGGAACCCTGGAGTTAGGGTAATGCAATAAACCCCCTCTATTATTATTATTAATCGTGCCGTAACCCTATTGTCATCCATTTTAAGTAGATTTTCGAACCTCCTAGTAACAGCAGAGTCCCACACAGTAGTGTACAGTGCGCGCTGCAAGCTTCAGGTTTGCTGTGGCAGCGCCGAATTCAGATTGCTCTCCTGCCGTCACATCAGAAGGAAAGGAACATGATGAATGATAAGAATGATAATGCAGGATGACCAGAAGCCTTAAGGACAAGGAGAGCAAGATGCAAGAGCCAGCGCCCAGCCGCATGTCACCCGGTTTAGGGCTTACGTTCCTTTTGTGTAGGCTTTGCAGTTTAGGATTGAGGCTTAGGATTTCGGATGCCTGGCAAAGGCTGCTGGAAACACTAGCAGGAACGCACGTAATGATAATCGAACAACTGGCTTGCAATAGTGTGTGACCCTGCCAAAGTCGGTTGTCAAGGATTTCGCAAGCATGTAGCCCCTCACCATGCACAGAACTGGAGGGCTTGTCTGTTGGCAGTTGAAAGAAATTCTTCCCCTGAACGTCTCGACCCTAATATCAAGTACATTGGATTTTCCCACAAGACAGTGTGTTTTACATCAGGAGCAAGCGATCACATAAGACAGGCGCATGGAAAGGCAATCTAAGTTGGCTGCTGCATACGGTTAAAGCAGCCTGACAGCTTCGCTATTGAAAGGGTCTGAACTCCGCAGCTGTGCTTTTGCTGGACTGGCCGAAAACTGACTTCCCTTCAGGACCCAGAAGCACATAGCCATCAGCCCGTTCGGGCAACTGCACATTGAGGGTTTTGTCAGGAAATAATCCTGGGCGGGACACTTTCTTGCTACTTCGCTCATGTGCTTTTTGTGGCCCTGTCTCACGGCGAGGATTCCACTGGCCTGCGGCAGCTAGGCTTTCGGTCGGATCGTGAAGGCTGTTAAGGTCTCCAGTGTCAGGGCTGGGCTGCGGGTCCTCAACATTTTTTGCGAGCTTTTCAGAACAGAAGGGTCATAGTTCATAATGATGGTGCACAACATCAGCAACAGACTCAGCAGTGACTACAATAAGTAGAAACGTCAGTGCCTTAGGGAAAGCTCCTGTCTGCTGTTGAGGCTTACATGCATGCTTGCATTATCTGTTGCCTACCATGTCGATCAGAAGCGCAAAAGGGTGCCTTCATGGAAGCTTGAGGGGAGACACGTTGTGTGTCCTTGTGGTGAACCTGCGGCATGGGTTCGGTGGACCCCCCACCCTGTAATGGTATACTAGGAAGACCCTAGTATAATCATCATATCCCTTAGCCCTTACTGGGTGGGTGGTCTACCTCGGTTTCTTGTCGCGCTTGCAGGAAAGACTGCACGAAGCCTAGCTCGCTTGGTAAACTAGGGCTCTTCAATTACGATGCGTAGGGTATGCGGTTTTAGATGCAAGTTGCAAGCTTCTTCTTTTGTTCGCTCCGCTTTCTTTTTTTGCGACAACCCCACCCCCCTAATCATGAACATTCAACCAAGTAAAAGTACTGTCTTAGAGTATTTTTGAGTAAGGGGTGGGGGATTTATCAGGACGGGAGAGCGATTGCAACAGAACGCGTGTTTGTGTCAGTGATTTTGTGCAGCTGTCCAATAACAGCATCTGGGAAGAGTGGACACCCGGTATAACAGGTTTTAGGCTTTAAGGGGGTGAGCAGGAATATAAAACGGCCCGAATACAACCACCCTCATAGTCACTACTACAGGGTGCGTAGTCCACCTAATGCATCTTGGAAGAATGTGGTTGTAGACTTGAAACAGACATTAAATTATCTCACATTATATGTTGTGAAAAGAAAGTTCGGGGCCTGGTGTTACTTGATACGTATGGTTTACTTTTAAGACTCAGTTTCCATTGAATCTTCCACGTCCTTTCCCATTTGATGTTCCAGTCGTGGTAATGAGTTTGTTCCGGAGTAACCAGCCGCCCGGGCCCTCTCGTGTCGTCCTTGCAGCCATGATCCACGGTGCGTCCATGGCCAAAGCATGCATGCCCAAACCATGGTAACGCCCGCTTGCGAGTGTGTGCGATTACCAGAGCATCCATGCTTAAACCATGATAACATCTGTTGGCGAGTGCTTGCGATCGTCGGAGCACCTATGCCCAAACCATGATCACGTCCATTTGCGAGTGCGTGTCACTACGAGAACATCCATGCCCTAATCATGATAACGTCCAGTTGCGCAAGCGCGCAATTACCAGAGCATTCGTGCCCAGACCATGATACAGCCAGTTGCAGGTGCGCGCAATTACCAGAGCATCCATGCACAAACATTGATAACGCCCATTTGTGAGTGTGTGTGCCATTACCAAAGTATCCATGCCCAAACCATGATATCGCTAATAAGCGAATGCGTGCCTTGCCAGCATGCTTCTTCTAGTTTGCATGGCCATTGCACGTAGAAGCAGGGAGGCTACATGTCATCCCCTGTTCCCTTATTCCACCCTCAACCCCTTCACCCTATAAACCCCTGAAGCCCTAACCCTAAACCCTCACTGGATTGCCATTGCAGCAGATCAGCATGAAATTTCGACCCTCCTAATTTGGATTCAGGCTTTTTTCAGGGTTTCGGGAATCCACCACAAAAGGTTGCCCGGGTTGAGGGTTTAGGGTCGGTCCGAATCCCACATCATTCCGGCGCAGCCTTCAAACGTTGAGTGTCATGGTCTTATCGGTCAAAAACGGTGACCTGTGCATGGGAACGCTTTCTCTGATGTCCTTCTTGGTCATGGCTCTTTCTAGCATAATCAAGCTACCGCAATATAGAACCCTCCACCCCCTAACAAAAACGACCAATAAACTACCATGAGATAGTTGGGACAACATTTACTGATAGAGTGTGGAACGGCTTGTTCTTCGGAAAGGATCAGGCAGCTGGTAAACATCGAGAAGGTGTCTGCAAATAGTATAGCCTGGGGCCGCAATGCCCTGCCCCTGATACGTAGCATTGACATGTTCACCCCCCATACTACCGTACCACACAACGGGAATGTTGAATAGTTGCGGCGTGGAAGGCGGCTCTCATATTGTTGGGGGAGAGGTTCATGATTGCAAACTCTAGAATGCTGCATGTTCGTGGCTGTTCTGGAGTAGTGTCCAGCGCTCTACGCATCGAAACAACGGCGCCGTATTCTTTCTTATGCAACGGAGGTCCCATACGACAGTTGCACTAGTGATCTATGCATGCTGCTTTGGCCAGCATCGCCACGCATCAGCGATGGGTACCTTTCTTGTTTTGACCTACTTCTTGGGCGCAATGTCTCGCCCACAAACAAGTGCTTTTACAAAGCCTCACCTATTCCCTGAGCCCAAAACTGCAGAGCCTTTCATGCGTGTCCTTGTTCTGACTTCGGAAGCGCATGAAATCCGGCCCTCGATGCCTGGCCCGGCCATGTCCACCTAGACCCCCGACTACCACTAGGGCCTAAGTACCACTCTTAGGGCTCTATGATCCGACGTAGGCTAACGAACCTCTAGCAACGACATTCTTGTGATCCCTTCCCCACCCATATGCCGCAGCCCCTGTCACCTCTTGGGAATGCCGCTGCCGCTGCCCTCGTCCTCTGCGCTCATAAGACCTTCAGTTGCCCCACAAGTCAATCTAGGCGTTTGGCTTGCGGAGGGCTTAGCTGCAGGATTTCGGAAGCTTGGCTTCTGAATTCCCAGCCCAAACACTCGCGCATTGCCATCCCGGACCCATTCTCTGAACACAGGTGTTGCTACTCGGCAGTTTCCACAAACGATGCCATGTACTGGAATCCTCATTGTGGGGACCCCATTATGTTGAAAATCCTAAACCCTATGTATCCTTAAAATATCCGTATGAAATCCCCATATGCACCCCTATATACCCTGTTGGAGGAACCCTGATGTTTGCAAAAGGAGCCTTTGCTTCGGTGCAAAGGACGGGCCGGAAGTTGACAGTGGGCAGGTCTCACAAGATCGGAACTAGGCAAGTAAAGTAGTACACACTGGTGCTTTATGGGTGTACATGGGTTTTCACGGATGTATAGGATTTGAGGAAGATTGCGAAACACTCGTAGTGTTGTATGGGGGTAGGTGCGGCTTATATAACGAGGTATAGAGTTTAGGTTTTCGGGTCTGGGATCATCTGTAGTGGTAATAAAAGAGACTATAGGCACAGTGGTCGGTTACAACCTGAGTCTTCCCCACCTACAAGTAGCGAGAAGCACTGCAGTGCCCCAGTGTCCTTGATTGTCCATTACCTGGTTGTCCCTAAACCTAAATCCAGAACAGTGGCACCTAGAATCTGAGAGCTGCGGCTGTCTGAACCTGTCCAGGTGTTCTCGTCCGTGTCTACACCTTCCCAGGGTTTAGGACTCAGGGTTTTGGGGCCCATTATACTTTTACTTATACTGAGGAACCCCCAGAATAGTATGTGTAAGTAGTACGGCGCTTATATTATTCAGGGTTGACCAAGCCGTCCTTGTGTTTAGACTTACTGGTCGTAGGGAATGAAGTGATCCAACAACGGAAGCGTTTCTACATTCTTGGGGGCGTGCCCCATTCCCTACAAACAAGTTAGTGGACAAAGGCAAGTGTGAGCCGATGACGGAATTTACGCTGGATCAGCAGAATGCAAGTCCATCGTGCTCAAATTCTTGCGAGAAGCAAGCTTTGAGATTCCGTTCACTACAGCGAACGGAGATGAACATCTCTCGGACACATATTCGTTCGTGCGTCGGTGCTTTGCAATCACCCGATCGCACGCATAGGACAAACAGCTCAGCCCAGGGTCTTGTAGCAGTTTCCGAAAATTAGGGGTACCGTATTTTGGGGTCCTTGTAAGAAGGATCCTACTATTTAGGGTACTATCTTATAGGGTCCCCTATTTTCGGAAACTCCCATGTTTTGAAGCAGATGTACACTGTCTGCATGCCTGGAAGCGAAGAACCCAATAACCTACCCACACAAGTCTGTTGTAAAGACAAACTGATGGCACGAGGCGGAAGAATCACAGGCGTATTAGGTATTCTAGGCCCACTAAGTAGACAGAACATGACTTAACCACGCCAAAACCTTCTGACAGAGTGCCCGTGGCTGCCTGAAGCAGTTGCGCCGCCGCCCTGCATCAGCAGCAGTTGTTCCTGGGTGAAGATGACGGGCTTGTCGCTTTCTTCTGGGACCCAAAAAATGGGTTTAGGGTTGGGGGCACTTTCTTCTGGGATCCAGATATTGACTCACAGATGCTCAAGACCTACAGTTCAAATCTCAACTCTCCCTTGCCTTCAAATGGGGCTCTGCCATCTTGATGCACGAACTTTGGAAACATGACAACGGTATTTCTCTAGGCCCCGGGCCTACTTAGCGTATTGGGATTCTCAAGCCAAATGCGCCGTAGCATGCCTAGAGTTAGGAAAAATACAGGGTTGCAAAGGGACGCGTAAACATGGCGTGCAGATGTTGCTGGGTAGTGATATTTAGGGGTATATAGGAAAGTTACATTACATATATATTTGTATATATATATATGGATATTATGTATAGCACATGCTAACCCTACTGCAACCCCTTGGAAGTATCACCCAATCCGTTGGTAACTTCAGGGTTCCAAAGTAGGGAATTTCTAAGGAATCGACCCTCAACAGAACTGTAGAACAAAACACGATCAGATCCCGTACGGCCCATCCCTTCACTCACTACTGTGCCACGTATGTGGAATCCAGACCTAAGTAATCGACTTCGTAGGACATGAAAGAATGGGAAAGGATATGGACACTTCTGCTTTATTCGGGGATTTATGGGACTACCATGCCTTCATTCCCTACAATCCTGAACCCGAAATCCTAAAACCCTAAATCGCTAAACCCTCAACCCCAATACTCTATGGACGCAGGCCTGTTGAATCTTTCTGACCAATGTATAAGGTGCTTCCCGTTACAGTCCCTGTTGCCACAGGGGGTAGTGGGAGCTATAATGGCGCCTTGAATAATTCCCATTAAGCCTATACCCTAAAGGCTAAGCCCACCTGTGGCGATCTCAGATGAGCGACGACTGACTGAGGTGGGAGACCCAGCCTCAATCTGCAATTCTGCATACTCCCAAAATCAAGGGACTTAGGGTGTAAGGGGTATATGTAAGATCCCCAATACTGCAGAATCACATCAAAAAGACATGGAGCTTGTTTGGGTCCTTTAGGGCCCTGAGTAAGGGGGTATATATACATATATATATATGTGTATGTATGTGCGTATGTATGTATGTATGTATGTATGAATGTATGAATGTATGTATGTA
Organism: Symbiodinium sp. clade A Y106; assembly: GCA_003297005.1. Taxonomy (NCBI): domain Eukaryota; class Dinophyceae; order Suessiales; family Symbiodiniaceae; genus Symbiodinium; species Symbiodinium sp. clade A. The sequence goes on from BGNK01000163.1 coordinate 59,591, forward strand.
TGTATGTATAGACAGACACACTCATATACTTGTGCAAAGATAGAGCGAGATATATATATATATATACATATACATATACATATACATATACATGTACATATATATATATTTATTTATGAAGGTACAGGTTTCGGGGAAGATTATCTCAGCAATGGAGTTGGTATGGGATCCTCTAATGCACCGCTTTTACTCACCTCCTCGCAAACAAGGCCCAACTAAGCTCTACTTAGGCCTGATTTTGTTTATTCTGAGGGAGGGAAGCAAGGAGAGAGGATAGTATAGAATCCCATGATATTTCTGCCTGCGCTGTAGAGTTTAGCCCGGGTTGGGCGCTCAACCACGACTTGTGACCGTGGGAGAATCGTAAGTATATTAGAACCCCCATTTTTTGGGATGGTACTTCCGTTAGGTTTGGGGTTGGGGCAGATTTAAGGCTACCTCGTTTTGAAACTCTGCTTCTGTTGGGGTTGCCACAAGACGATTTCCGATGCTTTGCGGAAGAGCAAGGAATCCTTCTCTTAAAGCCACCGTCAGGTGTCGCTCCTCCTGAGTCCAGGTGACCTTGAAATTCAAAGCGGTCGTCCAGAAGGGATGGCTTTTACTCATTGTGGTACACAAGTTATGCAGAGTATGGTACACGAGTGTTGCCGAAACGGAAGACTATGGTATATCACCTGGCTAACCTGGGAATCTACGCAGTGGCCCAAGCTGAATCCACCGAGTTCGTGAGCCACTTCAAACCCTCGACATGTCGAAAACGGACATCAGAAAGAGCTACTTCCGTGGATGCATCTTCTCGCGGCAGTGCGCCACATCAGTATTGGCATCACTTGCTTGCAACCACGCGACCAAATGACATTGCCTGGAGAGTTGCGCAAGTCCTCCCGCAAGAAAGCGCAGAAGTCAGGAATGAAAAAGAAATTGCAGTTTTCCTGCGAGTTTGTAAGTCGAGCCATCTTGCCTTGTACGCCACCTTTCATGTGGGGGGTTCAAAAAATTCAAGGGTCGTTTTTGGGGTAGTGTGTGGACGTCTATTTGGGGGTCCACAGCTTTCTGGAAAGTACCATGTTGACATCCCTGGGCCTCCAACCCACACCAGAGTTTCATGATCCTCTAAGCGCCCCCCGCCTCGATACTATCCCCCCCTTAGGCGGACCTCGGAGGGGGGTGGGGGGAGAGTAGCTGTATAGACTCCATGTGTTACCAGGAACCTCCGAAAGTGACCTGATTCTGGAAACCTCCATGTGGTGGAACCTCTGACTGCCCCTCTCAGCCCTAAATTCCAAACCTTAAGCGCTTTAGCTCTCTGCCCTCCCTGGGTCCAGCTGCGTCGAAGCGAGCTCTTTCCTTAACGGCTGATGGCCAGGAACGAGTTTTAGACCTATCTAGTTTATGGTTTAGAGGGCTAAGGCTTTGGACATATGTAGGCTTTAGGGTTGATACATAAATCCTACGTGATCCAAATACCTTACACATTGGGATTGTCGTACGGCTCAAACAGACTACAACCACAGCCATAATCCTTATCCGCTGATATTAAAGCCCCCCCACCCCACCCTCCAACCCCACGAATGCTAAACTTTCGCATTGTGTCGCGATGCGCCCTTCCATTATAAGGGGTTGCACAGGTGCCACAAGGTTGGATATTCAGCTATGAACTAGACCCTGTAAGCCCTTGATCTACCCAACTTTGGATCCCTAAACCCTAAGCCAGGGTCACAAGCTAGATCACTCAAGCTCCTTGGTCCAGGCCAAGTTTGGGTCGTCATCGGGAAGGATAGGGTCTCCGCGAGGTTCAAAATTGTCGTGCGGATTGGCGGGCTTTGCGATTCTTGGGAGTGGTGCGCTCACTGAATCGGCAGACTGAGTTTTCGTTGGGCTAAGGTGTGTGAAGGCTTCGGGTAGCAGTTTCTGGGTAGCTTTTTGTCAGATGCTTGCAGCTGAGATGCAGGGCAACGTGCTGACGCTTCAGCTGCTGTTGCCTTTGCCTGTGCAGGCTTCCACAAAGCTTACGTAGGGGCCATTAGTCTTCCAATACAAGAGGCGCTAGACCCTAAACCTGCAGCAGTGGTGCAATCAGCAGCTGCTGAGTTGCTTGGTGAAAAGGCCCCATCGCTGACAACCCTCCATCCCCCCTGATTCTTAAATCGCGCAAACAACTTCCTCCATCCTGCGGTCAAAGGAAGGGAGGTTGCCGAGAGCACTGCAGGTCAAGTAGACGGGGCCTTCTCAGCTTGTCCACCCGCCTCATGGCAATGCGACGTCTGAAGGCAGACCTGAGATTCTGGTGCCGGGCACAAAACACAGAAGACTGGACAGCTCCAAATATGAACCTTTGACGAGTAAAAGCTCAGGGTAAATTGCTCTTTCCCATATCCGATATGCCTCCAAGTGTTGCTCCAAGAGTCGAGAGTATGCTTGCAGGGGGCCATTTAATGTTGCAGGCAATCTACCCACAAGGTTTGACAAGAAAGGGTTCCACAGACCACGGCATTTCAAAAGATGCTTCCCTGAGAACAACAAAACGGATCCGTGCACATGGCAGAAACAAGAGAAGTTAATAACTGCTAGGGGGCAAAGTCTCGACATGATTTTTGAGCGATGAAAGCAGCGGACAGAAACACACGAGTTTTTTGTCGAAGGTGCTGCAGTTTCTCTTGGCATTTTTGACAGCGGATTCGTTCTTGCGCCATCAGGTTTCTGAAGAACCGCTTGCGAAGTCGGTCATGGCGGGAAACTTACGCACCCCCCAAAGCCTGGACCCTAAACTCTAAACCGAGATCAGCTTGTTGTTCAGAATGCTTGTCCCAAAAAGGACCATCCAATTTATGGCTTAAGACCTTCCTTTCACGAAGTGGGTTAAGGCCATGTATTTCCCCATAGCTTTAACCACAAATCACAGGTTTGCCGCTTCAACCCTGATAGTACACCCGTTGCTGTAGCCACGGAACTGGATGATGACCACCTTCCTGAGGAAAGATCGCATGTCGAAGTTCATTGACGAGAAAGCCCGAGCCTGGATGACAACATCTTTAGGGTTTAGGGTCATGTTCCTCATGTCCTAGACCCTCCACGCATTAGGGCCTAAGTACTTCCTATTCGGGGCCATTCATCCCCAATCAAGGGTACTATAGTAGAAGGCAGAAAGTTGGAACATGGCTTTAGGAGGATTAGTGCTAGGATCCCTTATACTTTACCTTAAGGGCATGAGGATAATGATGTTCCAACTTTCTGGCTTCTACTGTAGGAGGGTCTGGGGTAAAGGTCTGATCAATAAGGATCGAGTTTTGCTGGACATTTTACTATAGCGCGTGCTATGCTATCATCAGATCAGGCTCTTAGGAACCTCTCCCAATGACTGGCTGAGCATGCCCAGGAGGTACCCAACTAAGTACTCAGGATTTTGGGAACACTGCGCCGGAAAGTGCTTCACGGGATCGACTACATTTGACTCAAGCTGCTCTGGCGACGGCCAAGCAATGCCTGTAAGCTCCAGACACTGCCCACAAACTCAGAAACGAATGCTCTGTAGTCCTGCAGCAGGATGACACCGTGGGGGATCGGTGAAACATGTATCATAGTAGAGCAAGTTGTGCGGAGCATGAGAAGACGGAGGCCTCATATAGCTGCACAAGCCCCGCCTAACATGCATCATCGACACTTGCGCAGTAAACACCATGTGAACTGATGGCATGGCTAGATTCTACCCGAGCAGAAACAACTGCGCACATGCTCTGTGTACAGACTTCTAGGTATGTATGTATGTATGTATGTATGTAATTCTACGATATTAAAGATATGTATGTATATATGACATATCATGGGCTGCATCGTATTCCCTTTTCCCTACATGTTTGTGATTTGGCGCAAAACCAGTATTTGCTCGCGATAGACCATTGAACCAGTAGTTCCACCCTGAAGGAGACGTAAAACCAAACCATGCGATCAAAGGATTGCAGGGGTGGATGAACAATGAGTAGAACACGATGTCAGGATACTGGTCTCCGCACCCACAACACCTATGAGGATATTATACGCCTGTCTTTCTTGTTGCCAGGCTTGGATAGCGGTCGTCTGCCAGAGTCTGATACAGAAGTCTCAGAGGGCTTTCCAAGCAGAGGTAAAATTTTGGTACCGGAAAGTCTTGAAACCAAAATGAGTATGCCAGAAGTTGCTGCTTACTTTTTTCGGGGGCGTCCAGGTTCATAAACCCAACGTGCCATTGTCAAACTCAACCTCCTTGTTCGCCAATTACAACAGCCAGCCCTATTCAACGGCTTAGCAGTTCCATTTGGGGGAAACAACTGGCTCCATGGTTTAATCGCGCAGTGGGGTGAAGCTATTGGTTTAATGGTTGATTGGTCTAAGGGCTGAATGATTTAGAGGCTCCATTCAAGGAAGCAGGAAGTTCCACAGTAGTTTCCGGGTTTAATGGTTTAGTGCGATTTGGTGAATGACGAAAATGCCAGGGGCATATACGATGTTACTCATGTATACATGAACATATACATACATACATACATACATACATACACTGTACACATGCAGACACACCTGAATATCGTGATATACCTAACTGGTCTCGCTGCATCACAGCGTGCGTAACGATCCTCATACTCGCGCCCCTTCTCATCGAGGACAACGTTGCCCAAGAGCCTAGGGAAGCAGCAGAATTGGATCTTGGAACACATACGGTTAACCGAGAGGTCAAAGGTTTCGCGTTTTGCCTTGGCTTTGAGGATCTCTTCTTTCTTATAACCTTCAGTTTCAAGAGACCTCCCGTAGGTGTTGAATCCATCCCAAAGCACCCGAATAATCTTAGAGGACAACTCAGACAGCGCGGCTGAGCATCCAATGGTAGTATCGCAGGAGGTCGGCCGCTTTGTCCTAGCGCGCGAGGTGACATGCAAGATGCACTGTGGCCTGAGAAGCCTGCGCCGTGAACCCCCCCGAGTTTAGTGCTAAACTCTGCACTTGGAGGTCCATGGGTACTGAAAGGTGGGGTTGTACGTAAGTAGGATAGCCGTAGTTGTAATCTGTTATCACTCTTATCACCTTATTATTCGGGCTTTCCAGAGCCTGAACTACCAGGGCTGAGGGTGATGACGGACATCAGGGTTTGCAACAGGGTGGGCTTGGGGGTATCCACAAAATGCTTGGGGAAATGCAGGCATTGAAAGAATGCCCTTAAATCTTTTCGATCTGCTACCGAGTGGCTTAGTTCAGGATGTGACGCCCGTGAGGAACCAACATCTCAATGGATGATATGCCGGTATACTGTGTGGGAACTTGGGGTTACCACTTATGAAGGGCTACAACGGGGTTGCAAATACCAGGATATAACCGAATCTATCTCTCCATGGTCCCTCAATGTAGAAAAAGTTACACGCCACCTTGCAAACCGCAACAACTCAATCACCTCATGCAAAACTTCTCCGACAGCCAGCCAGCCTGCTGTCTCGCCATCATGGCCAATTCAGGAAAGAGTTTTTGACCCTAAACCCGGCCCGGAACCTAAACGCTTAAACCCTAAACTTTAAATCCTAATCCTAAAACCTTTTGCAGCTGGACCTGACTCTTGCCCATCCCTGTCCAGGTTTCCGAAGACGGCCTGCGTGGACATTGCCAATTCCTGTCAGCAAACAGCGCGACCAGGCTTTGGGGTTCTCAATTGACAAACGGGAAATGTAATGAACAACAGCATGGCAGATGGATGGACTTTGGGGTTCTAGGTGTGGGGATTAAAATAGTTTGCAGGGGCCTGTTCAACTAGACGCGGGTTCCGCGGCAGATGATAGCACAATTACATATCTACTTTAAAAAACCTCACATCGGCAACCTGTACATTACGCATTCTATGAGACACTCTTGTTTCACAGGATCAGCACATGCAAACATACAGAGCTACCGCTAAGCGTTGTGATCGAAGCATCTGCAAGGGTCGAGTCAGACAGCAACCTGCGCAACCGTACTACAGCATGCTAAGCTTGCCTATTGAGCACACAACATGGGCAACACAAAACAACAAGAAGACCCCGAAAGAAACAAGAGCCTCCTCGCCGGGAGTCCTAAGTGCGCTGACACAGACCCTCCGTTTTTTTGGGTCTCACACCTGGCTACCCGCTGCGGGTTCCTTACACGTTTGTAACCTTATAGGGGGGACATGAGGCAATGATGTTGCAGTGTACTTTTAAACCCGTAGGATATCACTAGCAATGAAGAGTAGCTATCAAAAGAAAACCGCGGTTTCGCCACTGATCCCACTGCTCCGCAGTCTACCAGACACCCGTTATAGTAGCCACCATACGATGCAGTGTAAGTTGCTGTACGGACAGAACCGTCACGGCTGGGACCAGGCTTGCCTTCGCTTTTGCCTTTGCGGGCGCAGCAGAGCTGGCACATTGAATCTCCTGGTGACAAGAGATGTGAGCAGCCTGGAGCGTGCTCGATCACGGTTGGCTCTCACCAGACCCATGATTTCATCATGGAGGGCCTCAGGAACCATCAGGATCTGCACTTGGAAGTGCATGATGCCGTCACCAAGGTCAAACTGCTCCTGGTATCCTCGTTGCGGAGGGCCACCCTGACGAACGCCGTTGCGCTGACAGGCATTTCATCTGCCCACAGAGAATCACCGCCCACACAGTTCACACATGAGTTCTCTAAAAAAAGCTTGATAACCTCGCAGGGTGTCATTGTTATGATATAGATACTCCTAGTCTAGCATATCATCATAGGTTTTCTGCAGTCGGACCGAGGCGACCAGAGTACGGCACATGTATCTACAATGAGATAAGCATGTAGGTGAAGGAGACAGAAGGGTTCTATGATGCAATATGCAGTTTGTAGTTTTTGTAGGAGCTATGTGTATTTACAAATAGACATTGTGCATAGCAAAGTCTGTATCTTGATTCTTTGGAGCCTAGGATACGCTAGGTAGGTGCAGCCATGGAAAAGAACGCCAGAAACACGAGTAAGAAGGACAGTGCCAGTAACTTCTTGAAGATGAATATACATCAACTCCTTCATAGGCCCCCATAAAAAATAACCATTGCAATCCCCATATATCCTCAGAGTCCCCAAGCACACGTTCTCTCGACATCATGTGCTAGCAAGAGGATGAGCACGATAACCATGATGTTGAGATATATGATGATGAGCAGCAGCAGCAGCAGCACACGCACGGATGAAGAAGATGATGATGGCGGCCACCATCGTCTTCATCAAGGATGAGTGGTGCCCGAGGTGTTTGGAGTAAGCAGCCTTTTGGTCGGATGGAGCCTTTCACTTCCTATAGGCAAAACCCACAGCTGCAATGTGCTGCATTGATGAAGCCGCAGTGGAGCCCCAACAGCCGCAACACAGCCCTTCGGCCTTTGCTGTTACCGGAGCTTTCCACAAGCGGGTTGCCTGCACGCGCAAGAGATGAGAAAGAGCTGGATTGGTCCAGGCATTCTCCCAGTACGCCTGAACTTGTGAATTTATCCTACATCGCGCGAGGATCCCTAGTAGGATGGACGAGACCCGGTCTACGAAATGGCTTAGTACCAAGCTGTTACGATCTTGGCGTAGCAAGCGAAAGAATGTGTCACCGGAGTGGGAATACAGTCCAAACTAGATGGCGTTCGGGGATTCCTCAGAAGCATTGTAAACTGTTGGGATTAAAGTTATTGGGCTCCGTGGGCTGTAAACCACCCAACCCCCCATTAAGAATGTATTCCCGCAGGATTTGTAACTGAAAACGATACTGTATTGGGGAGGTTCATGCGCGAGGTTTGTTCATGGGAGCAGAGATGATCGATTCTTTGGGGCTTGTGGGCTTTCATGGTCAGTTTACCCTGTAGGTTCTCATAGATGCATGTCTTCGGGCTCAAACTTGCAGGGCGTCATGGCACATTCCCAGGTACTTAGCAACCTTAGATTAGCCATGAAACCACTTACTAAGTCCCCGTGTTTGGGAGTCCTTTATCCACCACGGGACAGCGACCGTTTCCATGAACTTTGTTTTTCTCATCCTATGACATCATAGCCCTCTACAAACCCTTATACACAATGTAACCCCTATCCAGATCCATGTCTTTGAGCTCTAGGACGGTGAAACAGCCAGACCTCGAGATGAAAGTATAGTGCGCGGGTCGACGGCCATCGGTGATGGAAGCCAATCAGCGCTTTCAACTTAGCCACCAAGGCTGCTGCAATGGCTTCATATGAGGTATCGTCTAAACTCTGAGTATCCCCCTTAATGAGCCATGTAATGGGACCCCTGTGTCCCCCTATAAGGAGTTTAGACTCTAGCTCATATAGCTTCAGTAGCATCTTACAAGGTTTACGGTTTAGGGCTGCTGCCATTGCTCGAATAACAACGTAAAGGGTTCAGGGCTTAGGAAGAACCAAATGCGAAATGGCAGATGACATGGCAACTGGGCTTTCATAGCGGCTCGTAGGGATTCCGGAACACCCCGCGAGCGACAGCCGCCGCGACGCGTTAAGCGAAGCCTAAACATCACTACAGGGTTGCCACGTACGTAATCATTGCGTAGCTGACCCCTACTGGGTAAGTTTTTAAGGAAAAAAAATTAACTTACCATAATGTGGATGTATAGCAAAAAATGAGGTTGACAGCAAGCTGTCTCATGTTATACCTAATATACCACCCATAGCTCTTTACAGGGACCCTATTGGGCTTTAGTTAGGACCCTATCTAACCCTCAAATCCAGTGTGTTAACTCTAAGCCCCCTAGAACCCTGCACTAATCGCTACGGTTCCTTTTGATTACAAGATTTTAACTCCTCAGTCCTCAACCCAACTTAAGGCCAAGACAGGCAAGGAGAGGAGGTCCAACACCAAGCTCTTGACCTCCAGCCTTCCTTCGGTCTCCTGGGAATATGGGAGTTTCCGAAAATAGGGGAGCCTAATATAGTACCCTAAATAGTAGGATCCTTATTATAAGGACCCCAAAATACGGTACCCCTAATTTTTCGGAAGCTCCCATATCGGGTCTGTGGGTTTAGGTGGTTAACGTTATTCTAATGGTGTACTAGTCTTGAGCCTCACCACGGGGAATGTAGGGTTTAGGGTCGGTATAGGGCTTATAGAAGACTTCGACGAGGTTGTATGGGGAGAATTGTAGGAAATGCGGAGATGATGCTTGTCTCCTGAGCAAGTGGTGCATAGCAACGATAGCAAGGGCCTGTTTGAGCCAGAGCTGAGGGGGCTAAGGGTTTAGGTGTTTAGAGTTTGGGGCTTGGGGGCACATAAATATGCTAGCGATAGCAATTGTCTATTCAGTCTGATATTCAAGCTGGAGACATAGAGTGGGGGTTAGGATTGTATATTGGGGCATTTACAGTTAGGGTAAAGTCTTGGGGCATATTATGTTGTAGCTCTATATGGACCTTAGGGGAGCAATGTTGGTAATTCTTCAAGCTTCTACATTACCCTGGCCCCCTGAACCCCAAAACCCCGACACCTTTAACGCAACAACCACCCCAATCCCAAACACCTCCAATGTCGCTGTTTCTTGCACCAGGAGCAGCTGTCACCTGGCCTTGACTGAATGGAGGAACGCCTGCACCATTACCCTACCACCAAGTAACATGGAAGCCGGTACTGCCCCAATTTGGAGGACTGTGGTCTACAAACGTCCATACCTCAGTTCCACATTAGTAGTATCCCCGAAGTGCTTAACTTCCCTCATTGGGGCTATGTATGCAGATTTCCTCCTTCCACAGTAATAGGAAGATCAACTGTTGAAAACGAAGGACATGTTGCTGAAAACTAAGATAGCATGAGGCAGCAGACATGGGCAATGTTTCAGCAAACGCCCACGAACTTTCACGAAACGACACAGGGAATCATGAAATTCATGAAATGCGATGGACACCCAAGCGCCAATCCCAACTCAACCTAACACCCAAAGGCCCCAACCCAATACCCCTGAAACCCTGAACCCGACAGCCATGGAAGGGTCCTGCTTGACCCTGAGAAAGCTCTCAACAATGATGGCCAGCAAAATGTTCAACGAGACCAAAAAGAGCAGGAAGGTATACCTTAGCTTTTAGGCTTTCAGGGGCTCAGGGTTTACAGGGGGAAAGGAGGTATACCTTGGGTCATTCCCCTTTACCGCAACTTCGTTTGAAGGGGCGGCGCAGTTAGAACTGCAAGTTTGAGCTCGCCAAAGTCTGCCCAGTTCAAGGGGCAGAATCACTGCAAGTTGGACGTGGTCTTAGTTGCATAGAAGGCATATAAGATAGACAGCTGGTCCAGTGTACTGTAATCCTTATTATGAGGGTGCACAAGGACGGCCTGTAATCTTAGAACCTCCACTTTCGACTTGTTCCGGCGTGCTTGACAAATTCAATGTTAGCGGCAGGTATGTCGCGATATCGTCCCGACAACGCTACATAGACATAAACCCTATACATAAAGCCTCTGTAGTCCCTGTATGCCCAATTGTGCCGCAAGCTTGGATTTAATGTTAGCTGCAGGCCAAGCGACAGAATGTACCAAATCTTCTGCAGCCAGCCTTCTGTCCACTCATCCTGGACCAAGGAGGCTACCCAGAATGGCAATAAAAATGCGAGGTTACGATTTTGATACGGTCGGGAGATGCGTCCTCACCTTATTAAGAGTACTAAGTTGTTTGCACTCAGGAGCGGATACATCTCCTTTTTTGTCACTCCCGTGCTGCTTTTTTTACCCGTCTTTAAGATACGTTGAGTGCCCGCAGGACGGTGCTTGAGCCTGAGCCACAAGGCAGTTGCAGGGCAAGCAGGCGGTGCTCTGACCACGTGGCTCTTCACAGCAAACACAAAGAATCCTATGGTGGTCTGAGAAAGTTCAGTTCTGGTAGAAATCCAAGACTTAGCTGGCAATCTGACAAGATGGACGATAGTCTGGGACCCATGAGCAACCTACTGAACCACTGTCAACTGCCCAAACCTCAAAGGGGTACTCGCCGATCAACATCCTCAGGCACAGAGGCAGCATGCAGAACTGGTCCAGAGACGAGGCATGCTTGAGCTGCTGCCCCCACCCAGTGACAGCACATAATGGGGGCAATGTCAAGGTCTGTGTGCAAGTATTTTGAAAGCATCACCCAACCGCTACTGAGTGGGGTCAGTATCCGAAGTGTCACATAGCAGTAGGCAACCTGTTTGCAGAATGTACTTTGTGGTTTATAAAACTTTTGTTCCTACTGCGCCGACATCTTTCCGTGAGCGGTAATGTTTGTAGGCATGAGGTCCACTTGACAAATGAAGTGAAGCACTCTCCCCAAATCCGGAAACACTAAAAGCAACCATTAACCTTAAATGCTAAGCCACAAAGCAACCGTAAACCCGACCCTTGCATCCCTAAACCCTGCAGCTGGGGCGCTGAAAGCATGTGTTGGCGGCTATGCGGAAGGTGGAGAACGCAATCCTTGGCAGGCCCACAGCTCGGTGGTCAGGCCTTCATGATCTGGGTGGCTCTTGAAAGGCCCGCAAACTTGTCCGTGAACAGGTTCCCTTCTTCAACAACAGGGGAAGCTATGAATTGTCCCCAAAGTGAGACCTCCGTAGTATAGGCTGGGTAGCACAAGACCAGGCAACAAAGAACCTACACTTTGTGAGATCATGGCCTCCTAGTCTTTTTATGCATGTCCACCATGTCTACAACCGCCCGCATTATTATGAAAGCCATGCTCCTCGCTTCCGCCCACGAGGAGGGAGACTACTGTTCCTGAAGGAAATCTTCCACCGAAGGTTCCTAGACTATTGTATTTCCTCAACTTTTGGAACTTAGGGTGGTGCGGAGTTTCCTCCATCATCAAGAAGGCAGTGTTTCAGACTCTGTGCCTGTTGCCGCCAAGGTGCTTGTCTGGGCCGAAGGACCAGTGAGCCAGCCAGGCCAAAATCGCGAAGAAGATGCTGAGGAGAGGTTTCGGGCTCAGAATTTCCGAATTCGTACAAACAACTAATGTCCCAAGACAAGTTTTGTATGAGCTTTAAGCCGGGTTTTGTGCCTTGCTTTTGGTCTCGATTTCTCTCCATATTTCTTCTGTGCTGGGGTTAGGGTGTAAGTCATTAAGATTTGTAGTTTGAGGTTTGGGGCCATGATAGTGACCTTAAGCCTGCAAAACAATTGCCATACAGGCTTTAATCATGGTTGTTTGGGAGGTCTAGGAAGAAAGATTCTCCATCAACGCCTGGCTTTCCTCTCTACTGTATGGGACCCTTCCTCTCTGCTTTGGGGCACCCTGGGGTCAAATGGTTACAAAATGGCTTTACTTGCCTGACCAAGGAGATATGGGTGGTTCTCGAAATTCGGGGTCCCGTTTTAGGTCCCCAAAATAGTACGGCACCCTTATAAAAGGAACCCCCTAAGAAGGGACCCTAATTTAGAGAACTACTCCTCTTTAATGCCTAAACCCTAAACTCCTAAACCCTAAACTCCTAAACCCTAAACCCTAAACTCCTAAACCCTAAACTCCTAAACCCTAATAACCGTATTATCCCCCAACTCCGAAGTCGCTGGAGCTCGGCTTCTTCAAGGCTCTTCTTGACAAAGGGGAGCTTAGGAACAAAACATCTGGGAGCTTGAACTATGATTTCAGGCATATTCCAAAATCTCAGAGGTCTTGGGCTCGCTGAAAACTTTCATGTGTCAACTGGGAACGGCAGGATACTGAACATCCAGGGGCGGTTTTAGGGTATTTAGATTTTAGAATCTTCTTGCGGGCCCTAACTTTCCCACCGGGCGGGCCCTTAACTACCAGGAAGACTGTACCATTTGAACGCCAACTGCCGCACAGGCTCAACGAATTACCAACTTCATGTTGAGGTCTTAGGTACCCTATACGACAGTTGTACAGTTCCAGAAGCAATCTGAAACACAACTGCTTAGTCATTTAGAGCTCTATATCTGTGCGTATGCTCATGGACTCACCTCTGGCTCACCGAAACCTGACCACACAACATGAAAACAGCTGCTACAGGGATACTTGCCACCAGTCAATATCATGGTTCTGCAGTCCTTGTATAACTAATAACCCTCAAAAGGACATTCGTTAAGTATTGAAGCTCGTGTACGGGTTAACCAACTCCCCAGTTTCTCAGAAGCACCGGGCGGAAAGTCTCGGACGCTCTAGGCCACCCATGGGGCATTCGTGCCCTAGGTTGATTGGAACCTTCGATGACACCCTCCCGCAAGTAACCCGACAAGCGGCATAAATATCAGGCAGAAGTGGAACATATCGCCGGCCGCTACCATGACTGTGCGGCTGATGAGGTCGACCTTCGGATGCACTTCCATGTACTGGATAAGTCCTTGACTCGCACGGACAGGAACGGGGGGAGGGGGTTGTTCTCAAGCATCATGGCGTTATAAGGGGATATAAACCCATTATTAGGATTGGGGATTGGGGTTTCGGATTTAGGGCTTATGGTGGCTCTCAAGGTCCCTGCAAAGAGGGACCACGGGGAATCAGTTAGTGCACTTGGGAATCTACCTGAGGGCCAGCTTGGTGACAGCTTTTTTTTGAACAACTACTTTATCAACCTTCCCAGCGAGAGCTGTGAAGGGCTGAAGCTCGCGCAAGAAAGTTTCTGGCAACTTAATCTTTGCTACATTTCTTGTTATTGCCGCTGCTGTTGCTCCTCCTCCTTCTCCTCCTCCTCCTGCTCCTCGACCCTCAGTGCTGCTCTTTTGCTATCCTCGCCTGGTATCCCAGACCTGGCAAGCTAAACATTGTGAGAGAAGGCTTACATCTGACTCAGCCTTGCTATTTGCAATGGTTTGTACCTTCAAAGCATGTCGAACCCTGCCCCTTTGCCCTATGTTGCTGCGGAGCAGAGTATTTTGCCTCGCACTGCAAATTTAAGCCCTTGCTGGGAAGAAGGTAGACAAGAACATGGAACCATGTGTTGTCGAGGTCCTGACAATAAATCGGAGTCTACATTCTGTATGCAAAGGTGCCCTACTGCGACAAGAGCTCATGCCCAAGACACCAGCCAGCAAGACTTGAGCCAAGTCTCTGAGGAGGCACATGAACACCAGGAAATAAGCCAGCAGCTTCATCAACTCCTGTTCTCGAGGCTTGGTGGCTCTGGATTAGCTCAAGAGGAGACTCCCCCCCAGGGATTCCACTTATTTAACATCACTTACGATCACTGTTGGAAGGTCCGGGGAGTCCAAGGCGTAGGCCCGTCTCATCAGGTGTTGTGATAGGCAGCCCTCGTGCCAAAGCCATTCCGGCTCCTTCACTAATTCGAGCACACGACAAGCAAGCTTCATTGACTTTCTGTGCTGGGTTTTTTCCTCCCGACCATCCTGGGAATGAACAAATCTCGATTAGGAAAGAATGCAAACACTACCAAGATTGGTAGTGTCCTCCCGGCATCCTTTGCATCTTCCAGCCAGCAAAGACAGCAGAAACCAGTCAGCAAGATACAGAAATGGTGCCAGACTGGCTTTTTTGGACGGTGGCTGCGTTTTGACCGATGCAGTCAAAAGTCAAAGCATTCGTAGGGCATTCAGGTGTTTACGGCTGGTGATATGGGTAGTACTCAGTATCACCCCTAGAGAACCCCCAATACGGACCGTCAGAATCCCCTGGTGATCTCCATGTATCCGTTGGGATTTGGACGACACAAATTCAGACTTGCAATGAGCCTTATGGGTAAACCTCAAACTTGGATAGCACGCAGCCTGGTACGCCACAGCATCCTTGATCACATTCAATGTCTCGAACGAGTCATTGATGACCTCAAGGCACTCTATGGCGTTAGGTCGACATTCTTGGGGTCCTCTGGGATATAGCACCAATTCTAGCTCTTAGCATAGGATGGCGAGCTTTGCTAGCAACATGAAGTGCTCTTCAGATGTACGCATGAGCCTGGGTATCAGCAACTGAGATGCACCTGTTTATCTTCGCTGTCTTTCGGATGGATGTGTTGCCGCTTTTCCTGACCGCATACGTTGGATACGCTTTGAGGTCCGTTCTGCCTGCACCTTAGCCAGGAACCATACTCATAACGCAACAAAGTCCATAACTACAGTTTTCCTAGATGTCCTAGATATAACAGGGTCATCAGTACAGCTACTAAATAGCGTAAACCCTCAGAAGCTGCGGCAACCTGTCCTGTGTGTCTCTAACGGGCGTCTGTGGCAGTTGCCGAAGCTTTGGCAGGTCTTCTAAACAGAAGTTGCACGTAGGACTGCAGAATCAGGTTTATGGGCATGTTGAACCATTGACATGTGTTCTTCTTCGGATTGTGAGGAGAGCTTGTTCCTAACCAAATCTTCATCTAGCAGTCATGAGAAGACTGTCTTCACAACACCCAGGCCTCCTGCAGGGCGGGGTCAATACAAAAGAGAGTTCAACAGTTCACGAGCGACTAGGCGCGTCTGGTATGAACAGAAGCCTACAGACAGGTGGCAGCGCTCTAGCGAGAACATGCCATCCAACTCTAGACCTGACGCTGCTCAAGCAATGTTGGGATCGCCCTCGCCTCCTAAAAGCTAAGACTCTGTTGGACACGCCGAACCGACAAACTAAGGAAACAAGCTTGACAAACCTGGACACCTAATTTCCTTTCCCGTTAGAATAAACCCGCACACCACCTAATCATCAATACCCCCCAGCATAGTACCACTACATAATGGAGGAGTAGTTGCGATTCGTGGTTGGGGAGTTTATTTTTCGAGGGAGGGAATTACCAAGACCCACTGCTTCCAGCTTCGTTTAGAAGGGGCAGCCCTTTTTTGTGAGTTCTGGGCTAAATTACTGGTCGCGCCCCGAAGGTTGACGGTCTTACTATGGCGGCCTTAATAACCAGAATTGGGGTTTTGCGGTATATTATACTATAATCATAATAAGGCACCTCCCACCATACTATTGGTAATTATTTTAATGAATGTGTGACTGTCTTTACTGTAAGGCCCCCCCCCTCAACCATTCGAGGGAATAATGTGTTGCCCGTGACTGGGCTTGACTAACTTAGAAGGGTTTTGGGGATTTGGGGTGGCTTGGGCTCTCGGTGGGTTTGACTAACTTAGAAGGATTCTGGGGGTCGCGGGTCTGCGGTGCTGCGCGGAGGGGGGCTGATAGAGGGAGATTAGCCGTTGAGAGGGGTGTGGGGGTTGGGCTGGGAGATAGAGGATGTGCAGCTAGTAGTTGCGCTAGTAAATTTGGTACAGTAGTCATCACTAGTACAGCGGCATAAGGGTTTGGCAGTTCGGAGGTATGTGCCAAAATTGTCAGGTGTAGTGTAGGATGAGGGAAAAGTCTTCAAAATGAACGGTCTTTAGTGTTGGGTAAAAGTATAGTAGTAGTACAGTAGCAGTACGGTAGTAATGCAGCGGTAGTACAGTGTAGTGCAGTAGTAGCCCAGAGCTGTTTGGCCGGGTTTGTGGTTCCCCAGAAACGCATGCACTATACAGGGTTTCAGGTTGGGGCTGGGGTTTAGTTAGGGTTCCTTGAAGGGTACCCTAAAGGGCCTGGGGTTGGGGGATTAGGTTCGTGATTCTCTACTGAATTAAGATTGACCATTGGCAGAAGGGGCCGAAGCATACCCAAAAAATGCTTTATTGATGTCGCCCAATTTTCTAACCAACATGAAGAAGCCAAACAATGCGCATGAAAGAAGCCCATGACACGAAAGACAGTCCAGAGTATCATCGTTTTGCGGATGGGGTTAGAGATGCTAGAGTCACTCATGGGCTCCACATGCATGAACCAGCATGAGCCCAAGTGTTCGCTGGCCCAAAGTATGATTGTAAAACCCACGTAGCACCCAAACACCTGCAATTGAGAACGTTAGACTGTGGGAACTCTGGTAGTCTAGTGTTCTAAGGAACCCACAATAATTCTTCGTCGTGGTACTGGGCCTAAATGATGACCAATATCATGTTGAGGTCTATTTGAGGTAACCTATACCATACTTGTACAAGGAATCTAGGACCAGAATTTGGTAGCTATAAATGTCCCGTAGGAGAAACCTTGCCACAACCAGTGCAGCACAGCAGCCATTGCGACGGCACTTTGGCTCGACGGGTCTTCCTGAGCGCGGATTTCGTAAAGCAGGGTTTAGGGTTTGGAGTTTCTACAAGGCTTGAGTATTATCTGATTAAGATTGGTTCCCCTTGTTTATGAAACTCAGTTCATTCCATGACGTAGAGGTCGAGGTGGTTAGTAGGGGATAGAGGAATGGAAGAGAACGTGGAAGCTACCGCAGCTTCATTAGTGGGACAATTTCTGCCAGAAGATGCAGGGTTTTAGAGTTTAGTGTGGTTGGTAGCGAACGAAGGATTGGAAAGGAGTTGGAATTCGCCTTATTATTTGCGATTCTATAGGGGCTAATATGGAGATCATTGATTCATTCCTCATTCCTTGCAAACCATGCGGCCTCTAAGCCCTGAGCAACTTCCATTCCGTTTGGCACTCCGTCAATTTTGCATACAACCAGCAAGTTAACCCTAAGCTCTACATCATACATATTCCTATAAATCCCTTGCTACCCCTGTATGTTCCATTTGCCTTACGTTTGACTCTCCATTATCCTAACCCTGAAGCCAAAAGATTGTAGTTTTCCATTTGTTTTTGAATTAGCTTTCCCATTCGGTTTCAATTTCCTTCTGACAGCTCGTGACTACACCGCAGATCCTAAATTGAGGCTTCCATCTTCTTTCCCGTTCCTCCATTCCTCTTAGACCTAAACAGTGGCCATTCCAAGGCCCTACTAAACCCAAAAATGCTGGGCCTAAGCCACTAGGTTGCAGATGGGGGTACAAGTCCCGTAATTTCTTGGTTTGTCCCCAGAGCCTTCAAGAAGGAAACTCCCCACTGCTATCGCCATAGACTCACGGTTTAAAGTTCAGGGTGTGGGGCACCATGGATAAATCCAGTTCTCACGTCATTGCCGAATTGGCTCTACACTATCGTAACCCTAAACCCGAAACCCTTTAAAGGGTGCCTATAGCCTACCTACTAACTTCAAGGAACAAGATGAAGTCAAGAGGCAAACACCCTAAACCCGAGCCCCCCCTAAACCCTCAACCCTCACCCCTAAGCCCTAGAAATGAACAGCCAGGATGCCACGCTGAGAATCCGATTGACCAAAGAGACGAGGCCCGTCATGGTCCTTGGCTCACAAAGCCCTGCAGGTACCCTAATTGGGAAGTTTTGGGTTTTCTGTTGGGCTTTAGGGTTTAGGGCACCCAAATTGGCAAGTTTAGGGGGTGTGTTGGGGATGGTTCTGCTGGTGCTCAACGTGGAGTGCGGGAGTGAATATCCGCAATCATTATATAGGGATTATATAGGGATCACTATACCGATGCACTCCCCAGTCCGCGTTGAGCACAAGTACAGAAGCCCCGCGAACCCAAATTGGGGTTCGAGGTTCAGTGTTTCAAGGTGTGATAGGGACATATGGGGGGATGGATAGGGTTTCCCTGGCTCAGAAATCGCATCCCCAACTACGCTCACAAAGGCCAAAAAAGGGTAGAGGGATGTGTGGGGATATTTCCCCCCAGTGCCCGAATTAGGGTTCCTGGGGTTCCAGGGATCTATAAGGGCCTTCCTCGGCTCATGAATTACACCTGGCAAGTACGCAAATATGATGATGATTGTTCCACATGGGGGGTTGAAAAAACTATGACCCCTATAATGGGCAGGGAAATGCCCTAACTAGGGCCGCAGGTATCCCGAACGGTTCAGATCTTAGCACGTGGAACCTAAAACACCATCGTGTGGGACCCCTCGGGTTTGAGAGCCTCTCAAGATGGACACTCGCTAATACCAGTGCCGAAAGAGTTACCAAGATCATTCTGAGGACCATCTGAGGCACCATGCACAGTACCCGTACCAGGAATCCAGGATGACGATAGTTGTCACTTTTTCGTCTTCTGCACTGGCTCCTTCAGTGTGGTCTTCGCTTGGAAGCATGTTACAGGTTCGGCAACGCTGCAGCACCTGAACCCCCGAACGGAAGCTGCTGCACCTCAGAATTTGGCCAAGCATCGTATCCTCACCTACGAGGCGATACAGGAGGTCTTGGGTGCCAAAAGCACCAAGCCTGATGATGCCGGGCACATGGAAAGACCAATTAAGGCTCGACCAGGTATATATCATGAAAAGAAACAAAACATCTTTACCAACCATAATAGAACCAGCATCTGCGGCTTCGGTTCTCTCCGACTTGTGTCTGGCACATGACCAAAGAACCTGCTCCTTAAGCAAATCACACACCCTGGCCCAGTAACAGCACCGTCAGCAAGCAGTCATAGGTTACGCGGCGATGCGCTTTCACCTTGCAGCGGTATGACGACTGCTTTGCTTTCTCCTAGGCAATCTGAGATGCACCCTGCTCGCAAGCTGTATCACAATGCGCTGCCCTGCAAACTGCCAAGCATGCCGAAGCCTCAGACATGGCTTGGCTGGCATGGACACTGCTCAACTGAGGTAGCAGCTCGGCAGCAGCGGACGAGGATGAACAGAATCCGAGCGTAAATGAGAATGAGGAAAGTGCTCCTGACAGGTTTGTGCCGCTCGGTAAGTGCTAAGCCTTGAACGTAAGCCTGCAAGTGTATTCGTGCACTTGGAGGGAAGGAACAAGACATTAACATGCTGCGTAGGGCTTTAGCTCACAACCGTCTGGTCCAGCTTAGACTGGTAACATGAATGGCTTTGAATACAGCAAAAAGCTCCACGCAAGAATGCTGAGATCCACGAGCTGATTTGAGGGGTAAGCTTGTGAGCCACGCCCCAAAATATTCCCAAATACATGACCTTCATCGTCTGTGCGTGCCAAGGAGCTGGAGGGCTAAGTATGTTGTCCAGCGCGGTGCATCCTTCTGGAACAGTCCGTGCTTTTATGGCAGTGCTGCCAGCTTGAGGCTTCAACGGTGTCTTCGACTCCGTCAAACTAACTCTCCCTAAACCCTAGATCCTACATCCCTTCGATTCAACTCTAGAGTCTATAGACCCTAACCCTCCCGAGCCTGAAGAACGCTGTGCGTGTTGATGCGCCTGTCTGCAACAATTCGGCCAGTATTCTCGAAAGCAAAGTCCAACCTCAGCCTCGGCGAATAGTAGGCTTTGACGATTTGACGGTTTAGAGGAAAGCTGAGCTGCAGTTCAGACATGAAGAGGCAAGAGCAAAGGCGGAAACGGACTTGGAAAGAACTAGAGAGAGGCTTGCACGTGGCTCCACTGGTTCACGGTAGCCCGAATTTCTAAACACTACAAGCGCACTTGCTTTTTGATTGCACGGAAGCGAGGTTACTGCGAAACCATAGTGCCAAGATGGGCAATTTAGGCAAAGCAGGTGGGCATACACATGCTCACTTCATGTAGGGGCCTCAATGAGTACTAACTTCATTCTGAAGTCTATATTGGGTAACTTATACCGTGCTTATTAAAGTTAGGCACCCCTATAACCCCTCGATACACCAAACTTCGATTAACCTTTTCATGTTCTTTTCCAGTATTCCCTTACTCCCTACACCCTTAGTCCCTACAGTATTGGCAATTCTCTGGGCTCTACACCACACACTTATTCAGTGCACAACTTCTGAAGCGAAATACTCAAAGTGACCTGCTCCCACTACCAAGAGAGGTCCTGTCCACCAGTTTTGCAGGTACAGACCTATGCGTCCACAGATCCATCCACTCATTCCGTTGACTGTTAACTTCGTTGGCTTGCATCACGGAAAGGGCTGCCAGCCCCCTGCACTTTTCTGAGACTACGATTTTATAAACTGTGAAAATGCTTGCTTTGAGGTGGTGGAAACTGGGAGTCACCCCCTGCTTGCATGTCCTAGCGAGGTTCTGCCGCTCTCTCTCTCTCTCTCACATGGGAGTGGCGCAGTGAGGTAAGCGGGGCTCTCAGCTGCAGCAAGGGCAGGAAGTCCCAAACCCCAGGCGTTAATAATTAGGGGTTTCAGTTTGGGAGAAATACGGACTTATATATAGGGGCTATACATTGGCATATGATGCAGTTTGTAAAGCCACTGCTGCTTTCCAAGAGCTCAAGCAATCACCTTTACCTTCACTCACGCACTTGCGAATTCACTTGCTATCTCACTCTGACCTCACTCCTCTGCCTTCTGCCGCCCACCTACCTTTGCCGTTCCTTTCAATCATTGTAGCTCCTGTATACAAGGGAGCCCGAAGCAGACCCCAATATATGATTATCCTTGTGATGAGGTCCCCCTACAAAGCCCCACACTGTGTGGTTCACAGGCGTGAGTCAAACCCTGCTGAAGCACTCGCCTCGTTAGCACAAGCTTGTGAACACCCGTGCGATATCGAGTGAGCAAGCAAGGGTTTTGCAAGCGTGCACGCTGTTGGCCGACCACACAGCCATCGCAAGTACCGAGACGACGCAGCTCAACTTCACCCCAACCCTCAATCTCATCAACTGAGAAACATCAAAGCCTGTTCGGTTAGTCTTCTTCAATCACAATGTCAGCCAGCCAGGGGAGACTGAGGAAACCACAGTGAGACAGCATCTGCGTTGGGGAAGTAGATGAAGCTGGCCACGAAGATGTCGCGGGTCAGATCATCGATCCACTCAAACTCTCGAATTGTCGTCAAGATGTTGTCATCCAGGAACACCTTTCGTTTTCTAGGTTGATGTAAGGGCGCTTCGATCAAGTCACCATACTTGCTACCTCAACACTTACTGTATCGTCGGATGCAGCAGCTTCAGCTAAGGATGTAGGCGTGTTGGGAAACAGTACTGTTGCATATAGTGGCAAATATCAGACACCTCATGGTAGTATTAAACATTCCCCCCACCCACCAATGTCAAGTCTGCCCCCGAATACATTAGGTCTCCCATGGGGGTGATTATTTCATGTTTTGGGTAGGCGCGGGGTGTATACCATCAGGGTGACGGAATTACTGACCCTAAACCCTAAACCGCAAAACGGAAACCATGATAAGCTACTTGGTAAAACGCTCTTCCGACTTTTCCTCCCCGAGCCGAGGAGCACAGTAGTAGGGAATGCCATCTCGCACCGCTGGGGTGAAGCCTACGTGTGGTTCTGCTGAGTACCTTGGCTAGGCTGGCTACGGCTGAAAGCTCTGAAAGCTGGAGTTGGGCTTAGAGCTTTAGGGTTTTTAGGTGAGGGTTTTAGAGTCCCCAATAAGATTCCCGAACATAGTGCCTACATGCCTACAATAATGTTTAACATTCCTTCCCCCAGTAGTCCCCCTGAGAAGCAGGATAATCTTAGATTTCTCGTGTGCGAAGGGCAAGGTCAAGGTTCGCTTGTTACACAAGGTATCTCCAGGAAGCTGAACACCCCTTTTTGGGTAATAGCGGTTTAGGGTTTAGGGCGGGTTAAGGTTTTTGGGGTTGGGGCTTGGGTTTAGAGTTAAGATTGGGGTCTGCAAGAGCGAATAATGAGATGGGAAAGAACTTGGAACATAAAACAGAAATTAGCTGCTCTATGGGTTTACACGGACAGAACCCCTTCATTCAGAAGTATTCCTTACATCATACTGGGGATAGAGGACATCTTGCACCACTTCTAATGCTCCGCTAAACCTGAATAAGAAGGATACTCGCAATGATACTGTGGAGGTTTATGCATCTGGGCAACGGTTGGTCTGGTGCGCCTGTTTTTGACTGCTGAGGGGCGGCGAGGTTTACGGAAAAAGAGGTCTGAGGTCTTGAAGGTGGGGCGAGCTGCACCAGCGCGGCTTCATCTTTGAAAGGGGGCATGCCCGATAACCCTCCTGGCGCTGATGCTTCTCGCAACCTCAAAACCTATAACGAAAGATCCTGCGAAAGATCAAGAACTCTTCGACACAAGAAAAACGAGCGAATGGCCCACACTTCTGGGGATGTAAGCCCAAAAAACCGCGGCTTTGGGCCCTAAAGTCGAAAACTTTGGCCTGTTTGGATCCCTCGGTGTGTTGATATCGTTGTTACTCTCAATTCTCATTCCGTTGCTATTCTTGATTATTGGATGCCAATCTAGTATAGTATAGAATAGTGTAGTATGGTACCGTACCCTATAGTACAAGTTAGTTTGCATGGCATCATACTAAGCATCAAAGCCGAGGCACTCTTCTCCACGACAGCGGAGGATTCTCGAGTCGCGCGGCGCGTTGAGCGGCTCATTGTAGACAGGGTTGGGTTTCTGGCAACATGCTTCCGGGTTGCAGCGTCAAGGGACAAGATCCAAGTCTCAGGGTATGGCGTCGGTTGTTTAGAGTACAGAGTTTCGTTTTTTGTGTGAGTTTAGTGTTGAGGGTTTCACTCTCTGCAGACAGCAATGGGCCAATGGGATATGATCTGTGCGGAGGTTACAGGATTACCCCTAAACCCTAAACCCTAAACCCTGCTTTTTGCCGCTCAGACTCAATGGCTTGAGCTAAGAATTGTATCGTAGGCTCATGTTGCTTCCCTGCCTTGAAGTTTCTACTCTACCGCTTTTGAAGGGTGCTCTAGCTTATGCTTGGGATGCCCTATCTAGAATCTTGCGTAACCCACAGCGGATAATGGTACTTCGACTAGGGCCCAAAGATATTCCCTATATACCACTATCACAGGGTGTGGGATTCTTCTAAGTAGTGCAGTAGGACTTCGGCTTGTTTCGGAAGCAACGAGCAAACAAGCGACTTTGCCTGGAATCAAGCGTCCAAGTCCCCAAGCAATCAGGGTTGTATGGGGGTTATGTAGGGGCTGTAAGGGTCCGCAATGGGGCTTTACGTCCCAAATGCTATGAATATAATAGCTTCTGGTACCTGAAACTCCACAACGACCCTTAAAGGATTTTGATGTCGTACTTGCCTGTCTCAAGGTAATAATTATGAGGATCGCAATTCCGCCCGCAGCTCTGGTTGGGACAGGAGCACGCATGACCTATACCCCACATGCTAGCCTGTGAATGTGGGTTCAGGAGTCTTGGGAGATTGCTCTTTGCACCTATGACCCTTGGATACTGCAGAGACCCAAATAATTACCAATATCGTTTGGGCCTCCTTGAGGCACCCCACACCAGAGCAGTACAAGGAGCTTGGTAGCATCTTGGTCATGATTTAGGCCTCTATATCTCCAAGCTCTCACCAGAAGCAACTGCGGACAGGTCTCCTGTGCGTTGTAGCTGTCCACGAACTGGGAATCGCAGTCCTTCTCGACGTTCCGGGACTGGCAGATAAAGGGGAATCCCACCTTGGAATAGAGCTTTTGGGCTCGAGGTTTAGCTTTTTGGTTTAGGGGCGTTTAGGGCTTTTGGGCTCGAGGTTTAGCTTTTTGGTTTAGGGGCGTTTAGGTTTTGAGCTTTATGGCAGATTCGACACTGGCATTCCCTTCCGGCAGCGTTCAGGTGGCCTGCACAGACAAGATGCCCCTAACGCCAGAGTCAGCAGCGCTCCTGGGAGTTTAACTAAGCTGTGGCTGCCCTGAAGATCCGCAAAGGGTTCCGCAACTTTGGGGAAACCCGCACATCCCTTGTGCAGCTCTGGCACGGAGGAGGCCGTCATGGAGAACGGCCGATAGCGAACAAAGAGATCTGGAACCCCGTTATTGTCTTCGGTGTCGAAAACTGACACAGGCGTAACCATCCACAGCAAACAAAGTCGCATGCACATCATGTCTTTGTCCCTCCTGGCCTGCTGCACACGGATTGAAGACATCAGTGACACCATCATCATTTGATTCTCCGTTGGCAGAGTCGAAGACTGGCAGGGGAATGCAAGCACGCCGAACGAACATCATGCAAAGCATGCACTAGCCCACGCAGCCTGCTGCACAAGGGTTGAAGACATCAAGGACGCCGTCTCCTCAGACTGCTCAAGAGCCCTAACGTGTTTTCATGGCGACGGAACCAAGGTGCGAAATGCCTCGTGAAGCCTGAATGCAGCTGGAGTTCCGGTGCCATTGCCATCGGTACTGCGCGCAAGTCATATCATGCTTTTCGGGGGCAGCCAGGGTTTGAGCAAATAAGGACAGTATGGCAGATGGTAAGAATTTTACTTCTAGCACTGGAAATATTCACAATATATAGTCACTAATATGGTCACAATATGCAGGTTTCTGCGGCTTGTGAGGTGGGATGGCTTGGAACTAGGCTTCTTGGGTAGACGTCAAGGTTCCGACCGTTGTAGATGCAGACAAGAGCGATTAACCCAGCCCGACCATGCGATTGTACGAGTATAGTTCGCACCTTTAAAACGGTCGAGGCCCCCCAAATTGGTACCCGGACAATTACTGGGAACCCTTATGGGGGATCTACATTCTGGATGCACAAGCCCAACCGCCAAACCCTAAACCCCTCAACCCCAAACCGTAAAATCCTCAAACCCCGAAACCCCTAAGCCCTCGTTCTCCAGGCCCGAAAACCCGAATCCTGAATCCCTAAGCCCCAACACACAAACACAAACCCTAAATCCGAAAATCCCTAAGCCCCAAAACCCGCACGGCAAATCCCTGTATCCGGAAGCCCCTAAACCCTAAATCCAAAACCCACCACGCTAAATCCCGAAACTCGATAGCCCACACCCTAAACTCCAAAGGACCCCACACCCAGATCTCACAACCCCGCAATCCGAACCCTAAATCCCCAAACCCCTAAACACCAAAATAACTAAGACCCCAAACCCACACCCTAAACCCCTAAGCCCGAAACTCCGAAGACTCGAAGCGTCTTGATCGCGGTGGCCTCTGCAAGCTTCTCAGAATGCCATCGTGGTACAAGCCACTCCTGGAACTGCAGGAACATGGGTGTAGGGTTTGGGGCCTAGAAGGTTGAGAGTTTTAGGGGTTTAGGGTTTCAGATAATCAGGGTTTTAGGGGCTTGGGCTTTCGGGTTTTGGGTTGAAGGTTTAGGGCCTGGGGTTCAGGGGCTTCAGAAGACGTGGCAAGAGCCTGCATAAGGACCCTTCCATGGATGATGGGGACATATAGAGTTTAGCGGGTTGTTAATTGCTAGGCATAGAGGGTTCATGCGGGTTTGAAATCCAGTCCCCTAACATTGAAACCCGCCACCACCCCAACGTTAAATCTTCCTTTGTATCTTAGTCTAGCCAATGCGAACATTTAACAAAGGGGGAATGAGGGGCCTCGCAAAACCCGGGGCTTCAAACTTGGATCCTTGAAGGGGTATAAGGACACGGACGATGGTGGAAATCCTGCACCACCCCAAGTTCCCTATAACCTAGGACTGAGGAATTACAATAGTTTCAGGGCCCTAGGTCGTGCAATATTTCTTCCGTGAGCAGCATGTAGGGTAGAGGGATGTAGAGTTCAAGGATTAGGGTTTAGGGCTTGAAGGGTTGAACAAGAGTGTGGGCGCCCTACTATGTAGAATGCGGTTCGGGGTGTAGCATGCCAGAATGAAATAAGGGTTGTTACACGATAGCATCTCTAAATTCAGGTTGGGGTATGAATCCTATAACTCAGAAGGATAGTTCTTATTCGGGGAAGGCGTTTCCAAAAGCAGGGGAACATATATAGGTACTCTTCAAGAGGTTGAAAAGGCTATGGGACACGATACATAGGGATTAAGGTTTGGGTTTATAGGACCATGCAGGATTAGGGAGGTCGTAGGGATATGATGTAGGGTTTAGGGATTAGGTGTTGGGAGGCTCTAGGGATATTAGGGCTGAGGCTGTGGAAGTAGGGTATTCATAGGGTCCCTGGAGCCTACAATGAGATTATGACCTGGTTGATTCTAGAAGGGTAAGTCTGAGCAGGGAGACAACGCAGCATACAACACGGATCTGGTAAATTCGGCCGAGTGTGCGTCCTGTCCTAGGCGGGTGTTCGTCAATGCTGCAGCACACTAGTGCTGGATTGTGCTGCTTTGCCAGAGAATCTAGGTCAATTAGCTCAATCACTGGCGGAAGGGATGCGTTAATTTGAGGTGTTCACCCAGCTTAGCGCTTTGAAGGGTATCTGAGCAAACGGCAGACGGGTTTTCCAGAAGAGCCAAGGAACCTTGCGTAGCTCGCGTTGTGGTTGCCGCCTTCACTGAGCTCATTGATCCAAGTGCCCCCATGCCAGATCTCTCACCCTGCATCCCTGTCCAAACATGGAAGCACCAGCACGCCAGTACCCTTTAATCAAGGAAAAGGCCGTAAATCATACCCGGAGACCTACTGTAACATAACAACTCCGTACTTATTGTCTATGAAACTCTCTCGGTGCACCCGTCAGCGGTACAGGCAAGCCTGCATGGCACTCCGTAGCGCCCACCTCAAAGCCCAAACAGACACGTGCAAATGTGCTTGAGCTCAACATTCAACTACTTATCATATGGGAGTTTACCGAAAATTAGGGACCCTCATATTGTACCCCAAACAGTAGGATCCTTATTGTAAGGACTGCTCCAAAATCAGGCACCCCCAATCTTTGGAAACTCTACAAAACCCTTATAGAGCCCTCTAAAGGAACCCTTGCAGTACCCTTATAGTAACCCTTTAAAGGAACCCTAAGGTACTTGTACCCCCTAATATGGGTAATTGAGCTTCCAAGGTCTCGTGGGGTTTTTTGGACTCTGACTTGGAAGCCGAGCTGCCACGCCGTCCCACGTTGGTTTAGGGTTTAGGGGTTTAGGGGTTTAGGGTTTAGGGAATATTTTTAATACTTATGATAAGGAACCCCCAAAATAGTATCGGTTATTACGGTCCCCATTAGCCATGTCTCTTCTATTCCACAGCAGCCAAGCAGCCGACGTCACTCGTTCGCTGTCCAAGACTTTCGCAACCTCTTTGCAACATCATCCGCAAATCTACCCATTATGATTACGATCACTATTAATTATTAGTACTGTTATTCGTACTAGTTTGATTTTTGTAATTTTTCCTGGGGATCTTCCGCAAGGGGTGTTGGGTTCAATCAAGCACTCCAAGCACACAACGGGCATTGTTGAGTTGCCAGTGCCAAGAGCGGCATGAGCATCAAGCACCACGAGGCACAACTCTGCAAGAAGATCTGCTGTGAATCTGCAATCCTAAGCGCTAAACCATCCAGGCCACGCCAGCAGCCTTCATTGGATTGTTGAAGTAAGGATGGTCTGGGCATCCGTGTGAAAGAAGAAGCCATTCACCCTTGCTGGACCTTCTGCATACGCACTGGACGCACTGTCTAGAGGTCATCTTGCTCAAAGTGTTTCCGGATGTTAGCAACGGCTTTCACAAGTCCTGAAACCAAACGTGGCGCGTTGACAACTAGATCCCTGAACAAGGCTCTCAGTACAACAGGAATTTTCGAGCTCTGCATTGAAGATTTGGGAAGACTAGCAATGAGAATCCTGTTTTTTGCGTGCAGAAGAGCCCAATCATTCCAATAGGGAAATACACTCTAAATAATGACCCCGAACATGGACTAACGTAGTTGCATATAGGTTATTTGAGTCCCCTGCTGGGTTTGGGGTGTCGCGTTTAAGGTTGCCGAGTGGGGAGAAGGAGTAAGCTAGGCAGCAGTCTCCGGCAAGAGAAATAATGTAGAATCAAAGGGTAAGAAGGTGGATAGTTAAATGGGCACTTAGATTGAAACCATTACCTGCTTGCGAGTGTCACTAGGTAGTTCGTCTAGTTGGAAGACGAGACCAGTTCCAACTTACTTGGTAACTGCAGACATACCCCAATTACAGGCCCCGAGGGTTGTAAGTACAGTTCCTAGTCCTAGTAGATTATACTTACCCCTGGACCTCCAAGCACCTGTTGCGGCATGCGCGGTTGTTTAGATTAATCGGGCTTCAAACGGGCGGTGGCTAGCTGTAGCTGTATGTGAGGCACCTTACAAGGCTCTTTTCTTATGCCATCCAATTGCAGGGAAGTGGTATTGACATCTGGGGGTTGATCAAAATTAAGGGCCCTTTTGGGGTCTGTATTATGCTATATTCCTTATAGTCTAGGGGATCAAAAGAGGCCCATAATTTTGATCAACCCCCATCTGCTTCTTTCTCCAAGCGAAGGTACTGCCAAACTAGCCTAGATTCATTAGGACAGGGGCCCGCAAAGGCAACTTTCGAGATTGCCTACTATATATAAGTATCCGTATATGCCAGAAGGTTGTACCATACCATTGCTGTTCAGCGCAGCATGAAAGGGCAGAAACCAGTAACATTTTTCACCTCAAGCTTGTACAGTTTGGTGCGACCGAAACCCTACTGCGCTCTACAGCCTGGCTTGAACTCGTGAAGAAATCCACCCTCCTTGTCAAAGCATAACCTGCAGCTCCGTATTCTAGTCATACTGCAAGATTCTATGTTGGGAGTTTTGCTTTTAGGGGGAGGTGCCACCATGTCGTTTTGGCAGGCCCAAGACCCATGAATGTAGCAAAAAGTGTGAGCCCGTGGATGGAGTGATTCTTGCACTGCCCTATATCGCCCGAATATTGGCAATTAAAGGACTTTGCTGCTGTAAGTGGTGCAAGATTACACCAACCCCTACCAGTTTCAAGGTAGCCTTTGTACTGCGGCAGGCTGTATCCCTGGCGGATCAGGATGCAGATCGTCAAGTCTAAATATCTCCCACAAGCGGCTCCGATTCTCGGGAACAGCCATATGCAAACCCCCAATCCCATATGGGTAGTTCTCTAAATTATAGTTCCTTTCTCGGTCCGACCAAAATAGTACCGCAAGCACCCTTATAAAAAGGACTCTAAAGGAGATCCTAATTTAGATACATGCATGTACAATGCCACCCTCCAGCAACCTCGCAAAGGGGCCAATTTTTGGGGAATCCTCTGTTTCTACTCGTAGTTTCCATAAACAGGGAATCCCACTGTAGACCACTACATGCCATAACCTTTTTGATGGGGACACCCTATCTCACGCAGTAAAACATGCTTTTGGAAACCCTGAACCCTATACGTCCCTATACTACCTCGAAAATATCTCTACATACTCCGACAGAACGATCGTATCCCTATATATCCCTATAATACCCAGAAAATATCTCTACATACCCACCATCATATCCCCCGTTTCAACAGGGCCTCATTTGCTGGACAAGGGACGTCCCTTTGGGCGCGGCCATGCTTAGGCTAGGCTCTCCCCGTACACAAGGATTGCCTTAGCCAGAGTTTAGGTTTAGGGGTCTAATTTTTTTTTGACAGCGCCCCGAAATAAATACCAATATAAGTTAATATAAGATCAGTATTGTTATGGGCACCCCGAAATAAAACGGACCCCTTATCTCCGGAAGCCCTGGCCCTGCAGAGCACTCCGATTTCCCTACGTATCTCCATCGAGCCCTGTATACCCAAGCCTTTTAGGTAGCCCCATTCTGGGAAACCCCCCAAGGATTACATAATCCCTGCGCTTGCGGATTGCTTGCAAGCAAGCCGCCGGGATCCTCAAATGCGACCTGCCGTTGCACAGATGAGCTACTATAGGGGCCATAATAATTAGAATAGGGTTCTTTTAAGGGTTCCTTGTAAAGGAGTCTATAACGGGTATTATTATTATGGGGGTTTAGCATAGGGGCCTTAAAAATTAGAATAGGGTTTTGGGGGACCATTATACTATCAATATAATAAGGAACCCCCCAAATAGTATAGGTAATTATTGAGGCCCCTATATTAGGCTGCTAATCCCCGTCCCCGAAAAAATAATGCCTCGCCCTATGAACAAACATTCCGAATACAATACTCCTTATACCGGGGGCATGTTTATCATGAGGTTTTTGGGATGCTTGTTGTTTGGGGAGGGGTTTAAGCCAACAAAGATGCAGGTCTTCGGCTATACTGGGCGCTTGAAGCATAAGGAAGCTCCCAACCCGTTTGACTGGATTGAGGTGGGGCTCCGAATGGCTGGGCCATCTTGCAGAGAAGGCCGGAGCCACGTATCGAGAAACCATAGCATCCACGGGATCAGGTTCCATATGAAAGATCAGACTTACACAAAGGAAGCTCCGCACAAACATCAGAACCCATTGTCACCCTGTCCACCTGCGCAGGTCGCAATCGGAAGCACTGAGGGAGGAATGGCTCAGCGACGGACCAGACGTAGTGATACTCCTGTCATCACCCGTGTGCTCTGCTGATCCCCTTGCTTTCTACTGGGTTTGCTGCTAAGAAACTTGAACTCAGCTATCATAACATGGATGCGCAGGTAAAGAGTGAAAAAGTTTGCTTCCGTATGTGGGGAACGCAACTTAACTTCCTCAGCAGCAACACGGTCTGCAAACCTTTACCGTCCTTCTCACCGCTTGCATTCATCTCCCACCGGCCATTGCATTCATCCAGCTCGCTCACGTCGACAAGGCGGCCATCGCGTCCGTACGGGCCGTGGATAGGGACGCCGTCCTGGAGAGCCAGTAGGGCAATGCTCAAAGCCTTCGTAAGCCACAGAACCAACATTACATATTCCGTCATGATGCTTACTAAGCGCCCAAGCTGACCTTGATAGTCGTCTCCAGCTGTGGGTTCACCGTTCCGGTGTAACTTGCAGTTCGGCAGCTGGAAGTCTCAGAGTTCGGAATTGAGATGGGAAGTCGGCATCCCAAGCTGGGGCAGCTATGTAAAAGTCTGAACCACTTGTGAAACCATTGAGTTGCCAACGGTGAAGGTAACCTATATATAAAGAGCTGAAAACGTGGTTCGAGTGGGCTCACTAAAGGGATGTATTCTAGTACCGAACTCCTACACACCAGAAACCCAACTGCACCTTAGAACCCTAGACCCTAATTCTTAAGTAACCTCTAATCCCTAACCGCAATTTCCTAAACCCTGACCGCAACCTGCAGCTAGCCCTCTTTGGTGACGGATGCTACGCCCCAAACCCCCATCCTCAAAGCCTGTTTGCTTCACCTTCATCCCTGAACGACAATCCCTAAACCCTAAAGTTAAACCCCAGTCACTAAACCCTGAATGGGAATGAAAGCTTGGCAGTCCAGAGCGTAGCCGAGGACTGGCGAGGGCTTCGACAGTGTCGGCCAAAAAGCCATTGGGTCCTGTTTTTAGGGGTTTAGGAGCGATGTCGGACTGATTTCGCACGAGCTATACTTTCAACTCCTTGCTTACAATCTCGATATGTCCCTACAGAGAGTTTCGACTGTAGCTCACATGGTATGGCTTTCACATGTGGTAGGTTTTGGTTAAAGGCTCCCTTTTTCCCCTATGGATCCCAGGACCCGATGAAAGGGAAAGAAGGGCCCGCCGCAGAACGCAGTGGTACCAAGAACCATGCCCATGCTATAACCCCCTACATGCCTACATGCACCCGAAGTGGCAGTTTCATTCGTTGCCATTCTCCCGGTCTAGCCCTGCAAACCCCCCCAACACGAAATTGCTTTTGCAAAAGACTTCAGGGAAAAAACTTGTCAGTCCCGTATACACCCAAAACCCTAACCATGCTATCCAGCTGCAGGCTGCGCCCACCAATCTGTACGGCCAGGCGAGGCCAAGCCTGTTGTATGGAAACGCGTGAATTCTTTGGTTCAGGTGAGAAGTGAGTGGGAAAACCATGTCCCCATAGACACGTGGACAAAAAAACCCACCCAGGAGTAAGAAGCCCCGGCACAGGATGCGGCGGCCTGTTGCAACCAGCTCAATCTGGGTTTAAGGCTTAGGGCTTACATGGTTTAGGGCTCACATGCTTTAGGGTTTATAGGGCTTAGGGAGTTTAAGGTTTAGGGCTTACGGCCTAGGGGCAGGGATTACGGTTCAGAGAAGTAGGGGGCCGGTAATTGAAAAACAAAGGGACAAGATAATTGACAATTAACATGGAAAATGGGTTCATATAGCGGTTTGTATGAAGAAATTTCAGGTCCATCTGAGATACCCTATACTATAGTTACACAAGGAACCTACGAGAGCGAGACCGTAAGGTCATGGAGCGAAGGCTTCGAATTGACACAGCTAGATGGGCGTACATCCACGAGCTCATCAGAAGATTGGGGGCGTCATCAGCTTTCCTGGGCTTTCCTTACCATGGTAGAGCTTGTACTTGAAGGTTCAGGGGGCTTAGCAAGTGGGTTATCATAAATGGGGTTAAGCAAACTAGTTCCATTTAGGGGACTTCTAATTCCATTTCCAACCTACTTGCTTAGTCCCCTGAGCCTTGCCCTACATGCGGCACGTCACAGGCAGAGTTCCCCGGCCTTGAGCTGACAAATAGCAGGAGGCCGGGAAGTGGTAATGGTAGTGCCCATCTGTGTCCACATGCCCGCCACAATCGTCGAAATGCCTTGGGGCAGGCTTGTGGTTTTGGGGGTTTGTACAAGGGGCCTATAAGGGCATTACGGCGATATGTAAGGTTTGGGGTGTAGGGCTTTCAAAAAGCCTCGTGCGTAGTTCCTTTTTGGGATTGCTATGGCTTTTTTGGTCGGGGATTGTAATCTACCGGCCCTGAAGGAGCTACACGGGAGGCCCTGGGTGTACGTAGCTTGGTACAAGGCAGGAGAGGTCTGGTAGATGAGGCCGTGGAAGCAAGCACACTCCAGCACAAGATAGCACAAGACAGCTTTCGGAAGGAAAGGGCCAGCTTCGCACTATCCCAGAAAGCCCAATTCAACTGAAGTCAATGCCCTAAATCATCGTAGTAGGATCCTTGATCTGATTTGGGGAGTCTTCCTTGACAAGGGGGGTTTTGGGCTATCTGAGTTGGCGTTTGAGAACAGTCCGACTAAGCCGCCCCACCAAAACTTGCCTCACGACATGTTGGATACTTACGATAGTCCCGATATAACCACCAATAACATAGTGCTTCCCATCATATTTTCGCTTGCTCAGCAGAGGTAAGAAAATCCAAGAGCCAGGCCATGATGTTGGCATGGAGTGGCCATGATGCTGATGGGCTCCGATCAGCAAAACTCCATTCAACGCCTGAGATGCAAGCATTCAGGGAGTTGTCCAAATTCTGGCACCGCTTTTCCTAGATATTGGGAGCTAGATTATGCTAGGGCCGTACTAGGGACCTTTACAGGAAACGCAATGTTGACGGCATACCACATCAGAATCGTAACTCCAAGCCCGCACTAAACCCCTCATCGGGCGGACACTTTGCTCCGTAAAGGCCAACTAAAGGGGGCTCCCATGTAGTTCCTTCTTGGGTTTCCTATGGTTTTGGGTAGGGGATTACAACATGCGGGCCTACAGGGTTTAGGGTGCTGATCATGTACCCCCCTTCGAGGAACTACAGAAGAGGGCGCTGTGGGTGATTTGAAGCTTTACAAAGGACGCTCCTGGAACTCTTCGAGGCCCGTCGCAATTAAAAACCTACGTAATAGCTTATAGCTTATTACAAAGCTCGAATTCCTGTAATCATGTTGCACTCTTCGGGATACCAAGTAGGTCATCTATGGCCGAACTCCAAGGAAGTCCTAACGCCAGAAACCAGTTTCCATTGATATTGATTTTCGCTTCCATTTGACTCTCCACTATATGCCTAAACTGGGCAGAGTAACAGCGACTCGTTCTTGGATGCTGGGCCAGGACAGGCAGTTCGTGAGAACATGCTTTGGGGGTTGTTCTAAAGATCCTCCTACGTTCGACTCTTAAGGGATTACTGGGGCTGCAGAAAGGCTATAAGTAATAGGGGTATATAACGATTAGGGTTTACGTTTGCTCTTAAGGGCCTTTCAGGAATATATTTCCTTCAAGGGAGATCCTAGCCAAACAGGGAACCTACTTGATGGCCATTTCGGAGACACGCATTAACAGACTCCATCAAAATCCCACATCTAGAGTGTAGGGGTAGATTGCTCCGAAAAACTGTTGACTCAAGCAACTCTTCAACAGGAGCCTGCTTGCACTTCGAGCGATCATGATGCATGAGCACCACATCACATTGTTTGTTCAGCGTTTGGGATTGCGTGGCCGAGGGAATCTAGCAAGCCGGATAATCAAACCCTCAACCCTAAACCCTACCATACATTAGCGGAGAATGACTTCATCAAAAGGGGCATGCCACCACATCTAGCGATGGAGGCCTGGCTTCTTGAGACCACTCGCTATATATGGGATAGCGACAGAATTTCCAGTTCCTGAGGTCCCTGAAAAACCCACCAGTTTCGGTGCACAATTTCCTTGGCCATCTGTTTCTGCATTTTGGTATCTTAACTCTAAAAGCCCTGTCATGGCGACTAAGTTCCCTGACTGGCAAGCTGCGAATCCAACAATCCCGGAGGTGTTCGCGAGAGTGTAAGGGGAGCTGGTCGCCGAGGCCTCCGCTGAGATTCATAGCTTAGGAATTTCTCAACACGGGGGCCGTTAGGACCCAGAAGATATTTCGTGGTAATAAAGGGAATTTCTCAACACGGGGGCCGTTAGGACCCAGAAGATATTTCGTGGTAATAAAGGGCCTGTGGGAGTCCGTGCGAACGGTTATGCAGGTAGCTTCGAGCAACTTTCAGCTTGAGTAGAAAACGAATACGTTTGAGTACAAAGAGACTTTGGGAAACGCCTAAGACGAATAATGTCATTGCAGAGGATTATGGATGATTGTCATAGGGATGAACTTAGGTTACAAGTGGATTTTGGTGATCCCCTCTGAGCTCGAGAATGGTATCAACAGGATGTTGTTTCCACAACCCCTAGAAAAAATATTTTCTAAGAAAGAATATGACAATCATAGGGCTTGGGGTTCTGGCTTCGTGCACCGGGTTTAGGGTCTAGGGTATGCCTACGATTAAGCTACAGCGCATGGGGCACAGACTGCAAGAATCGAAAATCAAACGTCTTTCGCAGCGCAGATTCTTGGATCCTACGCTCCGCACATCGCTCTCTGCCTAGACCTCCCTAACTTATTCCCCAACTTCTGTCATAATAGCCTTCAAGCCCTAATCCATGACCTGACAACCTAGGCCAAACCCCTAAAACCAGAAGCCTTGACTCTACACCCTAAACCCTATAAACCCAAACCCTATAAACCCAAAGCCCTATGAACCCTATAAGCCCTAGAAACCCTAAATTATCCAATAAACGCTTAAACCCAGGGCCATAGCCACACGTGGATTCATCGAGGGGCAGCTTCACTCGATGCCACTTGGGGAGGACGCAGCGACGCTGATGCGTGGCCTGATGCTCAGTCATGGAGGTGTAAGAGTCCCTATGTTGGGCTTTAGGAGAATCGCTGCAAAGCCCTACATAAAAACAGCTTCCATGTATAACATATCTTTTCCACTTAACTTTCCGTCGTTCCCTTTCCATAACCTGCATTATTCCCGTCGCCTACAGGTGCGGTTTGTTCCAGGTCTCTCTTGGGGACAACACTCTTCAACCTCTGACTTCCCATTTTTGGGACCCTCAGAAGAGAATGCCTCCATATCATTCGTGTCGAAACACCATTTTGTGGCAACTGTCAGAACAGTTGCCAGGTTTAGCCAAAGGAGTTTGAGGATTGATTGGTAAATTAAATGCCCCTGTTTAAACTACCCTATACTATAATTTTAAAAGAGTATAAATAGCTGACCATAATATCGGAAATTATTCAGGCCCGTACAGTAGAGCATTACCAGTAAAGACCATGGAAACTCACTCACTTTGCTGCATACAAAGGAATGTAATACTAACTCATTCCATTTTGCTGACCCTGGTGAGATACCCTATACCTATAGTCTCCATTGTAGTTCCTATTGTGTTTGACCAATATTCGCCTCGGCCCCGGCCGAAGCGGTCAGAGGTTCCTTTACGGATTCCCTTTATTCCCCCCCTCCCCAGTGACCGCCTTGTAGGGCAGTTTCACTTACGCCCCTGTCCACCCCCGTTTCCCCTGCCCGGAC
>BGNK01000163.1:96286-211119 GCA_003297005.1 Symbiodinium sp. clade A Y106
CCCCCCCCCTGAGATGTAACCTGGGCGTGTATCCCCTCGCTAGGCGTACAGGAACACAGGCACACAGGAGTCTCTTTTCCTACAGCTGTAGATCGTACTTTGCTAGAACCTTGAGCAACAAGCATGGATACATGCAAGTGATACGTGAAAAGGTCAGGCACTTGGATGTGTAACATCAGTGTTTCAACCAGGCACAAATTTAAAACAAGTAGAACTGCATGGCCGTAAAGTCGGCAGTCTACTTGCCTGTTATTGCCCAAGCGAATTAAGAGCGGAGTGATTGAGCTACATCTGTAACTTATGAGAGTCTATACATCTCGGCCTGGAGACAGCTTGTATGAAAAAAACAGAACACGCACACAAAACGCAAACGGATCTTCATTCAAAACTTTTGCTTGAAAGTTGCCCACATGTTTCAGTTACCTCTCCAGATGGAAAGCATACTGCAAAAAAAGTGTGAAGCTTGGCTCCACTTGATGCCAGCATTGGCATTTGCGGCTTGGCAAACATGAAAGGTCAAGAGTATCTTATCCAGTGATAAGTACCTCTCTTTTGGTCCTTGGCAAGGTCTTAAGGAAGTACCTTCTCCTGAGAAAAGCATCTTCCTTCGAAATGAATAAAAGGCTCAAATTGGATACCTTCTCCTATGAGAAGCATTCCGTGAGACACTCAATCCACTTCTTCAATCGGACCAGTGTTTGCCTCTAGCCATCGACGAAACCTTGGATCCTGCTCATCGAACTCCTCTGCATCGAAGGGAATCGGACGACGAGGAAAGTGCCACCGTTCAAGTCGCACCATTTGTGGCTGATATCGAAAGCTAGGGTCAACACTGTCCAGGGGATTCGTAGGGCTCGGATCCATGTCTTCAGTCATAGTCATCCTCGCCCACGTCAGAACATAGTCAGCTCTCCCCCTTGCCTTTGCCTTTGGACTTGCCTTTCGACTTGCCCTTGCCGGATTCCTTTCCTTTCGCATGTGCAGGTTCTGGAGGACGTCTGGAGCCAGAAGAAGAAGCTGCTGCACCGGACGTGCCTCTCGCGGCGGAAAGCTTGGGTCCATTGATGCGGCCTGTGGATCGGCTGCACCACGAGCCTTGTTCGCCTTCTGTCTCGCCTTCCTCCTGTCTGCTGCCTCCTTGACGGTCTCGGGATTACGGTTCATAGCTCTCATTCTGCTTCCCGAATATTGGTTCGCATGAACCTCGACGAGAAGTGGAGTGTGAGAATCATAGTCCCGGTCGTTGAGGAGGCAAGCTGCACTTGTTGTGTTGAGAAGCCACTCGGAGACAGTCACCTTAAACTCTTGCCTTACCGAAGGAATCATTGACCACTGCTCATCATCCATGCTATGGCCCCATTCGAAAATTGTGGCCACCAATGGATCCAGACCATGGAATGTGCTCCAATCAGGATGGTCGCAGTCTTTGTAAGGCTGGCCTCCGAGAAGGTCCTCATACTGCTTCAAAAGGCACAGGCTGTTTGCGGAAACGTGCTGTACTCTGAAAAAGCAGAGATATGGACTTTGTGGGGCTTTGGCCCACACCTCAAGGAAATAATCCAAGAGGGCTTGGTAGATTCCTCCACGAATGTCCATTGATTCTTGTTTCCGACCTGTGGACCTATACAAGGCCATGTTTGCATCGCCCCCGAGCAGATCGCTGGCCGCAATGACATTGTTCAGATGGAACATACACACTCTGATCCTGTTTGAACCTAGTCAACGAGGCCGTCGGAAGTCCTCTCTGTTCCCCTGTTGGCCGATTGGGAGAGTTTTGCCATAGACGATCTCCACAATCATATAGGTGAGAGGAAGAGCCTCATGGGCTTCCCCAACAAGTGTCGAGCCTGCCAACCTCCGCCTGCTCTTGCCAACAAGGTTAGTTCTGCTCCCGATCATGATATCACGAGAGCGATTTCTGATCACGCAAGAACTCTAACTCCTGCTGGTTGATTTCCGACGATTCGCCGGCCATAAACAAATGCGACTTGCTTTGGGCCACTGACTTCACCAACGAACCTTTTGAAGGCTGGCTGTAGTCATACTCGAGGTGCTGTGAGAAGGCCGACGGAGCTGTCTGCTTTCTGCCCCGTGTGAAGCTGCCAAGGTTGACAATGAGAGCCGCATACATGGACTTGCATGTGAGAACTGGCACAGGACCATCTTCTGCAAGACCAAAGCTTAGGAATCGGCATCTTCTCAAGTGACAAGTCCCCGATCTCCTCTTCATCAACACCAGCTCCGAGGAAGTAGTGAAGCATAGCGTTCATGAGTTCTTCTCGTGATGCTGGGTTGCCCCTCTCTGAAAGTGCCTTAGCTTTCTCCAAAAGAGCTTCTTGCACTTCCAAGTCAGTCTCCTTGACATTCGAAGCTTTCTCCATGAGCTAGTAATCGAGGGCGCTTCGAACGTCCCCAGAGCGGAAGATAATGTCCTTCTTGGCTGGGTGTCGATCGTAGATCGGATCCATAGTACACAAATGCTTGAACAGGTCGTTCTCGCTGAGGGTGTACTTGGTCATTGGATGCGGACCCACATTGACACCCCAGGCCATATGTTGGACCTTGAAAGCGCTGACAAGTTCGTCTCGAACACCAGTGTGGTAAAGACGCCGCTTGTGGAGTATCGGCCCTTGTGCTCGATCAGCTTACGCATGGGGCTTCTTTTCTCTTCTTCAGAGAAATGACCTCGCAAAATACTGGAACTCCTCGGTGTGCTCGAGTCCTTTATTGTCATTTGCGTTCTCCATCTTCTCGAATGCCTTCTCGTTCTTCTCCTCGGCACTCGTGGCTGCTTTGTCGTCGTTGGCCTCCTCTGTAGCGCCCATGTGCTCGTCCTTGGTTTCCGATTCCTCTCCCTGAGGAGAGCCTTCGGCGGGTTCAGCCGTCACTCCAGATACCGCTTTTTGTGGGGAGCTTTCTGGAGCATCAGCTTGCATCGGCACATCAGGAGCTTCTGTATCAGGCATCTCACCCTGAGGTAAGTCCCCTGTTCCTGCTTTGACATCAGAGGTGTCCATCGGAGTGTCGGCGTTCTCCTTCGGCGCGCCGGACGTATCCATCGGCTCTGGCTCCACAATCTCCTCAATTTGAGGTTTGGGGAGTTGGTCCAGGAACTCTTCCACGGCGATATCCTCGAAGGGTCGCGTGTAGAGCTCTTCCAACTCTGCCTCACGTTTCTCGCTCAACCTCTCGTAGGCGAGCAGGTCGGATTTCGCCTTGCGAGCAAAGCTGCTCTTGAAATCCTTCCCTTGGCCTTCTGTGGACTGAAGGGTCTTCTCGAGGCAAGCCAGGATGTACGAGGCATTGAACCGCTCCCGCAAAGTGCTATCGTAAAGCGGGTAACCTTCCGCCCACATGGTCCGATACTTATTTCGCATCTCATGGTCCATTGCATTCCGAGTGATGTAGCTGAAGAAGTTGGGACCATACGCCTCTGCAACAACAGAGGTGAGAAGCGTGAAGTCGTCACGGACGTATTGAATCTCTCGGTACGCATCCCTTTCCATGAGGAAAGCATTGTGTCCCTTGAGCTTGTCGGCATAGTCAGCCTCGTCAGGCTTTGGTTTGCGCGCGCAAGGATCATCAGGAAGCGGTCGACGGAAACCAATGTCCTGGACAAGTGGCCTGAATTCCATCTTCTCCGCCTCCGTGAGTGCATTGAGCATAGCCACCAGGAAAACGCTGCTCATACTTCTCATATGGCGAACGATAGCCATCGGTGTAAACCTTTGGCTTGCGCTGGTACTCGACAAGGTAGTTCCCAGTGAGCTTGCCAAGTTCGAACGCCTTGAGGAAGAAGTGCAGGCCGTGTCCTGAAGGTGGATGCTGCAACCAGCTCGCCCAGGTGAACTCATCCCCAAGCATCCTCTTCAGGTTGGATGGGAGACTGTGGAACGGAGTGATCCGAACAAGCGGATCCCCATATGGTGTCTCCATCCGCATCCCTGCATCGTCGACCCGACGCAGAAGACCAGATCGACTTGAAGAGATGCCAGGGATTTGTCCTGGCTCTGCGGAGAATCTCGTTGAGCTCCTCCTGCTGCTGGGCCTTTGTAGCATCCACTTTGCCATGCACGGTCTCCATGTTGGTAGGCATAGCGGCTATAGCCTATAGCGAGTGGACCCCTCGGACTCAGTGGCCGCTGCCTGCCTCGTTTTCTCTTCTTTCAGTTCATTTTCACGAATGAGCTTCTGAAGAGATTCCTCGTCGAGCGTGGGTACCTCTCCCTGAGGAGAGCCTCCCATCGGCGTCCGAAACACACAGCTTTTGATCGATTGAGATATACTTCTTATTCCCCTGTGCATCAAGAACCCAACGAACAAGCTGCCCCGTGAACGTAAGGTCGTTCTTGTCCTCGTGGCCGACAGTGAAGTGTTCCTTTATCTTCTTAAGGAACCAAGTGAGGAACTCAGGGGTCCCACTTATGATGAGATCATCAACGTGAAGGCTCATCACTCCAACTGTCTTACGGCCCTTGCTGGGACTTCCGTGCACAGGATCAACGAAGTGCTTTAGAAGCTGATCGACCAATTCTGGAGACAATTCCGACAAACTCTCGACTTTGTAAGCAGCCTTCTCGGGAAGGAACAGGGACACGAGGACTTCCGCCTCCTCTTCAAGGAAGCATGATTAAGTTATGCCTCAGGTCCTGAGCGCGTTCGACGATCCACCATGTTCCCTTCCTCAAGATCATCGAGACACGGTAAGGGTAGTCCTTTACCTTGTGAATAGGTTCTGGACTACGAAGGGCTTTGGCTCTGTGAGAAACGAGTGCATGCCCGTTCTCATAAGGGAGCCAGCCTCTCTTCTTACACGCGACACTGCCCAAAAATCCAAGGAGTTTCGAATCGGTAACAGGTCTCCAAGCATAGTCAACCATCTTCTTCGTAGAATCGGTGTTGAAACATTGTGCGATATCTGGACAAGAGAGATAGGATCTCTCCTCCGCACGGTCGGAGGAAGAACGACTTCCTTCATCAGATGCGTAGCATGACATGGCATGAAGGTCAAGCTCCTTAAGGTGAGCAAGTTCCACCTCTTGAGAGGTGCTTCCTGCGCCAGGTTCCTTCTCCTGAGAGAAGCTTCCTGCTGCTAAGTAGCTTTTTCCCTTCTTGCCTTCGATGCCGTCGTAGGCGACATAGGTGCATCGGTCAGCTCGTGTTGGTTCCATGCCAACTGAACGGATGAATTTATCCAAACGGTTCCACCACCTCCGCGGTGCATCGTTCCGACCATAGACCGGACGAAGGCACAGCCCGACCATCCAAGTCGGAAGGCCAATGTCCGGAGGCAACTGAACCACAACCATGCGAGATGACAGATTGTAGTGTTCCCCCTGAAGGAAGGCAGTTTTGAGATCCAAATGAAAAAGGTCCCAATAATGATTCACCGCGCACTGCGCAACCAAACGGAAACCATACCGAGTCGCTGTGGGACTGTCCGTTTGCTGATCCCAGGCAAACTTGTCCTGGAACCCGCGACAAACCCAACGGGTCTTGAACATGGAAAAGTAACCGTTCTTGTCAACCTTCACCGTGAGGACCCGTCCCGTGAGAAAATTGACATCGCGACTGAGCTCGCGACGGTCCGTGAGCCCGACAGCATCATTGTCCAAGTAACTCTTGAACTCTTCGAAATGTGCAAGATGCTCAGGCATGGATACATGCAAGTGATACGTGAAACAGTCAGGTACTTGGATGTGTAACATCAGTGTTT
This sequence comes from Symbiodinium sp. clade A Y106, assembly GCA_003297005.1. Lineage (NCBI taxonomy): Eukaryota > Dinophyceae > Suessiales > Symbiodiniaceae > Symbiodinium > Symbiodinium sp. clade A. Next base: position 102,003 of record BGNK01000163.1, read on the forward strand.
CACCCCCCGCCCGTTCCCCCCCCNGGACTTTCACCAGGATGTGCCAGGCAAGCCCTCTGTGAAGCAGCTGCAGATTGAGGCGAGCCCCCCCCCTCCCAACCTCCTCCCAATCTCATGGGTTGGAGCAGGTGAACCCTGCTCCTCGCGCACTGCTTGCCGACCCTCCCATGCCATGGCATGCGAGCTTCACGCTTGCATCAGAAGCTGCGCTTTCTCCCTATACACTGCAGGTTTTGGGTTTAGGGTTCCGGGTTTAAGGTTTATAAGCTTTAGGGTTTAGAGTTTCGGGATTCAGGCCTATGGGCTTGGTAGGCTTTCGGGTTGCTGCTTTCCGAAATAATGCACCACAGCCTGGCCGAGGCGGACGACGCGAAGTGTTTAAAATTACATTGAAGATCCTATAAGGTAACGCCAAAAACGAACTACGATGGAGAGCCTATAGGTATACCTTATGAGGAGTCTGTGAGCAAATGTGCTTGGTAAAACTTTCAAGGGTTTTACATGCTATGCAGCCCCCAGCTGAACCATAACAAACCTAAACCCTAAACTGCCCGAAACAGAACCAAAGGAACCCTAAGCCCTAAACACCCTATGAACCCTATGAGCCCTAGGCCCCACTTGTGCTGCAGCTGAAAGACGCTGTCGTGGTGCTCTTGGCGACTTTGCGGCCTTGGCTTCCCTCTCGTCCTCCCAGGATGGGCCATTAAGCCTTGTAATTCCCTGTAAAGGTTGGGTGTTTCGGGGGTTTAGGGTAGGCGGTTTGGGGGTGATAGGGTTGTAGACGGGATCCATGTTAGTTTGGGGGAAGGTAATCAGGCCTCGCAATCCCCGAGACGAAGGACCCTAAGAAGGGAGATGAAAGGGCTTATCAGGTCTACAGGTGCGAGGATATTCAGAGTGTGGGGTTTGAAGCCTCTTTTCCCTGACCCAGGGGACTTCTGTGAAGAAGACGGGTCAACATCTGAGGTGCAGTCTGAACCTCTGGTATCCCATAGAGATGCGCACAAAACCCAACGCAACATGAACCCGGCCGACCTCCTTCAGGCGTCGCCAGGACGAACCAGACGAACTGTTCGAATTGTTGTTGGCGTTGGTGATAATGGCGTCGCGGAGCTCCTGTCAGAGCTTAGAGTTTACAGTTAAGATCGAGACCCTCGAGGGATCTTCAACACATCTGCCAGGGTGGGGAGGCAAGCGAACGATCTTGCAGTCCATCTTGCAAAAGAAACACCTTTCATGTCTTCTATGCAGGTGAGCTTTCAGTACCGATCCCATTCTCCTGAACCATGTTGAGCAAAGCTTCACCTTGGTCGAGGCACATGCCAAACCACCGTGGACATGATGTCAACGACTTGATGTTGGTTTTCCTTGCTTGAAATTTGGGATCCCACCCTGGCCTGGTTCCCCCTTCCCCGATAAGCCCTTATCAGACCTTCTTTAAGGTCTACTCTGGGGAGGGTGAGCACACGGGGGCTAGCATGGGATTACACATGAGACCTATAACCAACCCCGCTCATAAACTACTTACCAAGCCCCCGGAGCCTTGAAGTCAGGAGTATGCCTCAAATCATTTGAGGGATCCTAATATCATCTGGGGCGGGTTCTGTAAGAAAACGTATTACCCTTAACCCAAATATCAACAAAGGGCACAGTGATGTTTAATTTCTTTTCCATTCCTCCCTGTAGCAACACCTAGTTAACCTTAATCGAACCCCTGAACCTCATGATAATGCAGCAGCTCCTACGGGAGTAGTTTTCTTCTCCCGTCCTTAATTATTTGGAGACCTCCACAGAAAAGGAGTTCACACTTTCTTTGCCGTTCTTCAACGAAAAATTCTGCAAATTGGGCTTTGTTTGCCAGCTTTGACAGCTGAGGGTCTCTGAGCATCCTGGATCCGCTGGTTGTACACGTTGTAGTGATCCTCGGTGAGATCTACTCCCTGATGAATTTCTGCATTTAGGCGCATTATCGTGCGTCACGCAGGGCCCGTTTTTACGTTGATTGTCGGGGATAAACGACAAACTAAAAAACCCCAAAGATAGTCTCAGAACTAAGTAAGTATACGGTTGTATGTATAGTTACCTTTTTCATATCCCTAGTTGCGAAGTCCCATGAGTCTTGAAGTAGTACTTCAGGTGACAATGGACGGATATCAGGTTGAGACCATTCTGCACCACACGCCCGGAACAAGTGGGGGGCGTTTAGGGTGTAGAGGTTTAGGTGGTAGGGAATAAGGGAGTATGGTGCATAGGATTTTTGCATCTGCGATACGGTCCCTATCAACCCATTTCCATTCGGTTCTCCATTACTCCGGACTTTTGCCCCCCCCCCCCCTCCCCGCCACCCCACACTCGATACGACCCTATAGTGTCCAGAGGTAACCCATTTACAGGTGCCGCATTCTTAACAAAACCGAGACTCCAGAAAGGCCTTGTCCGGTATCTCACCTGGCGAATGAGGGCATTGTTGTCATGGCTGTGGTGGGAGGAAATCTTGCACCATCCAATGCATTCTATACCGTATACCTTAGGAACTACTGAAAGTGTGATCCTAAGTGGTGCAAGATTTCCTCCCTCCACCATTGACGAGCAGCAGCAGAAGAAATCGAGCCCTTGATGCTAACATCAACCCACCCCCAACAATGAATCACCGGGAGATAGTACGATTATAAAACAGGGGGAGTATGCATGATCGGGCGGGCTCAACGGGAGGTGATTGCATGGCCTACCAGCTTGACTGCAAGCTCCAGGTTCTCAAGCATTCCTCCCACGGTTTGGAGGTTTGCAAGCAAATCTGTTGCACCCAGGAGGCAAACGCATATATACATATGAGGGTTTCCGAATATCAGAGGTACCATTGTCGGGAACCCAATTGTGAGGATTGTAAGACTTTAGCGTCTAACTTGGGGTCCCCCTGTTGAGTGAAATTACCATATCACAGATAGCACGGGCTCACTTGAGACTGTAACTTTTCCGAATGCCATGATGTTCCCAACGTTTGCCTCTGCACCCAGAGGGCCCATGGTCCGCGTGCTGTGTATGCCTACAAATTCACCGCTTGAGACACGCATCTCATGGACCAGACCTTGATCTCGCCGACACCTGATCTTGCCGACCTCAGGTACGTGGTACACGTTCATGGGGTAGCTTCACTCAGCATTGAAAGTGGCCTCTGCTTGAAGTAAGGTTTAAATACGGTAAAGGGGATGGGTCAAGTTTACCCAATTCCTACTTTTTCGAGGGGAAAGGACCGTGTCCAAGTGCTGGTATCTCAAGGAAGACCACGCCGCGAAAACCTCAAAGGCGACTTTTGCAGGACAGCTGTGAACCGTGAAGCGCTTAAGCAAGAACTCGACTCTGTGAGATGATCTGACATGCCTTACTAGGACCCTACTGTTAGGGGATGTGTTCTTATACAGGGATGATTATACGGATCCAGTACACTCCCGCACATCAACATGGAAACCTGTATCAAAAATGTAGCCCGGCCCCTCCTTTTAAAAGGACTGGAGTCTTTTAAGGGCCCCTCTTGGGCTTCCATGTTAGCCTGTAAGAGGGTAAGTCTTCGTGGCAGCTAAGGTTTGGTACAGGGGCGTTTTGGATAGCATAGTATAACCCAATACCCCAAACCAAAAAGGAACCCTAAACGGAAGGACATAGGAGCCCGAGAGGAGCCACAACCACGAAACATAGAAAAGACAATGCCAAGGTGCAGGTGTTGGAAGTGCGTCATCCTCTGCACACCAGTGGTAGATGTTGAGAGGATCGAGCTGTGCCTATTGCAGGCAGGAGCATCCTGTTTTGGGCTCACATTTGGGTGAGCTTTGCGCTGCAAATTTGGTTGTTGGTGCTTATGCTGCTTCGGGGCCTGTCACAAAAACATCGGTTCCCCAGATTGCACACCTTGTTGTCCACCATGAGCTGTGGGCAAATGTTGGGGACGATGCTGAAAGACCAAAGCGTCCCCTACAGTTGATACCCTCGGGGCCTTAATGATTAGAAAAGTGTTTTGCGGCATTGTATACTATAAGTATATAATTGAACCCCAGACTGGTCCGGCCGCTATGTTCGTCGCTCACATCCTACAACCAATTGCCTTGCAACAAGTAGGGCAACGTCAAACTTAGTGATCGACAGTTAAGAGCTCCAACTTCCAGCGTGGCCTGAGGCCTTTGGGTTCTGGTATAAAGGCTCGCAACAGGCTTATAATGCGGAAGGTAATGGGGTAGAGTATACTCCCGAAAGCTCCTTTTGTCCAGCCAACCTCTACAATCCCAAAAAACGAGGACCCTAAACCCTAAACCCTGAAACGTAGTGTAGCGGGGGGCATTGGAAATCACGAACGTATCCAAGTACTCGATGAGCTCTGGAATTTGTCGGATGCCGTACACCTGAGTTGTGGGATGCGAAAAAAAACTAAGCCTGTGCCTAAAACCTAAAGCCCCAACCTGCCCCAACGAACCCTCGGCCCCTAACCCTTAAAGCGCTTCTAAGAAGAAAAAACACATGCTTCGACCCTAGCCGTGCACCGATGAGTGTGCTTGCAATTCAAAGTGCAATATCCTAAACCGTGAAAAGACTTTCACAGGAGGCCTCTTGTAGGATTGGCACTTTGAGATCAGGGCTAGCAGGGGGGGCCTCCACGATTAGCAACATCACAAGATTTCATTGAGGCGCCCTATACCATTATTCTACTAGGAACCCGGAACTCCACAGGATGGGGGATTAGGGTTTAGGGAGTTATGCAAACCCCCGCATTAGCAGTCCAGCCCAGTGGCGTTGTCCAGGTGGAAGTGGTCGTTCAGGCGCAGGTGGATCCCGGAGAAATTCGTGGGATCGTATTCAACCCTGGGACAACACAGGATGTTCTTTTACGTCTGCTAGGGGGTCTACGTAGGGAACACCCTCCCCCAAAGACACATGAAACGCAGACAGTCCTGTTCTTTCGATGTTTGTTTGGGAGGACGAGGGATCCTGTCAGAACCCATTTCGCACGTCCTGGAAATCTGCTTGGGTCTACTTGGATTCATGACTAGGCAAATGTCTCTCGACCAGTTTGTAGAACATTGCTTCGTGCATTTCTGACGTCTGGCATGCTTTCTGCCGCCAAGAGGCTGCTGGATTGCGATAAACAATCCGAAGCATACCTGCAGCGGCTGAATGTGCAGACGCCTATCCCGCTCAGCAGCAAAAGGCGGCACAGAAAGAACAATGTTACACTTACGGGCTGAGTACCCTAGCCGAGAAATGTAAACCTATCAATTTTGGAAAATATTTATATGCCCAAAAGGTTAAAGGTTACCTACGAACCAGCCCCTAACCAAACTTCGTTGGTGAACAAGAGCCCCGCGCTTGACCTCTCACCTTTTGGTTGACGTATGCTGGCGGGGACCCAGCCGAACAGAGAATGAGGCCCTAAAACCTACCTGTAGCCGAAAAGGCCAACCTCTTTAGGGTTCCTTATTCTTGGCTTCTATATATAGTTCCTTAAAAAGGTAGATCTTTTGGGCCACAGGTAAACCCTGGATGTCCGGTGGCTGCCGAGACGCAGCGAAGAAGATCAACCGGGGCAGCATGCTCAACATTTTGTACTCCAACCTCTGCACCGAGGATCATGCAGTGGCAGGCATGGTTCAGGGCTAGAAGCACTCTGTCATGCATTAGACTCATTAGACGGTTCTCAGCTTTCGGCCCAACGCGCTTCCGCAGCATTTCCCTGCATGTTGGGATGCAGTGGAGATGAACGGCAGCCACTTGAAACTTGCTGTCCGTGCCTGTCGAGGCCACTATCATCAGCGTGGAAGTAGTCCGAGTCTGATGTGAACACATTGGCAACGCCTTAGCATCCAAAGCTATGCACGTTTGGCAAAGACTGAGGGAATGTATCCCGCAGGGAGTAGAGGGATCAGCCTCCTTGTTCTTGCCACGCGTTGCTGTTGAGCCGTATGTGCAGTCGTTCAGCTCCTAACTTTTTACGATCGATTCAAAGCACAAACAAAAAGTCCTTCTAAACATTTCCCCAAACCATCCAAACCCTAAACCCTAAACCCCAAACCATCCCTGTGTACTCGGTACTAAGGCTCCCGATCCCCATTGTCATCTCCGTGTTATCCCAAGGTTCGAGGAGCCCCAAACTGGCCATTTTGGGAAACGCTCTTCTGAGTACTGTTGATACTGTAACAGTAATAGTAAGCATCATAGAACTCGTATGTCATCATTCAAACAATAACAAATACAGTAATGATATAGTTATAGTAATACTGCTGACGGCTATACACCCTGCATGACCTTAGGGTACTGTCCTGATGCCCAGGTACAGGGTGCTTAGGGTCATGCAGGAATCTGAGTATCAACCTTTTGTATGAGGATCCAACACTGCCGAAAACAGCAGTGCAACCACTGGGAGGCAAAGCTTTGTCTTGATATGTACGGGCTTTTTGAGGTTGGTTTGAAGAACCCTATACTGCACCCTTTGGACCACAATGGTGGTAGTTTTTCCTATCAACCTGTATGCAAACCCAGTTTCAATGCAACTTTGAAATAGCTTCTCCAGTGCTACCATACATGTTGTAGTTAGTTAGGCCCCTAGTAAGCCCCAAATGACAGCCTCTATAGAACTCCTAAGGGAAGACAAAGATAAACCTTTGGGGGATTACATGGTTTTCTTCTAAATGTTTAGGCTTTAAGGCTTATTGGGACTACAATACCATAATACCAAGAAAGGTTGACGGTTTTATAGGGACTATAATACCAAAAAAGTTGAAGGTTACCTCCTCTACTACTAAGAACTTGCCCTTGCAACCCGGCACCGCCTTTTTGCGAGACCACGTTTGTTACCACCTGGCCACAGCAATGCTACATGGCCACGGCTCGGGGGATATATGGGAGGTTCCGAAAATTCGGGGTACCTTATCTTGGGGTCCTTATAATACGGATCCTACTATTTAGGGTACGATACTAGGGTCCCCTATTTTCGGAAACTCCATATGAGCTGTCGCCTTAACTCCTTACGGAGGGATATATAAGGGATTACACAGGGATCCTCTTATTATAAGGAGAGTACTAGGAATTGAGACTAGGGCTCATCAAGGGCAACTTCTAACCATGCTCACACATTGACATCATAGCTATATGAGGCTTAAAAGGCAATAAAGTGGGCAGTGGGAAATCTACTCTAGGGGAGTTCAGTCCTCGGAGCCTAAAATACTGATATCTACTTGGGGCCCTATAGTCAGTCCCAAACGCGCTTTGGATCTCCCACAGCCTCCGCGAACATGGATGACCGCGGCGTATCTCCAGTCCTCCCAGAGCGGCCGCGAGGCTGGCAGCTTTCAGATGTCAGAAGATAACCACCCGGTCCCCCAATGGCTCTAATGATGAACTCCGCCACCTCACCCTTATGATGCATACTTCCAAGACTGTTCCGTAACAAATTCAGGGACCACTTGCTTTTCGGGGGGATGGGGGCCCTCATGATTCAGAGATTGCACCTGCCAGCTACGACCTTCCAGCCTCGGAGAAGGGGCTCCGTCATCGCCATCCATGCCTTGGCGTGGCGAGCACTTTGGCCTGAAAAAATACCTGCGAGCTCCTCGAAAAGGCGGGTGGGCCTAGGGACCTGAAGGGGTGGGTGTATATGGGGACTGTCATAAGGACTTCAATGAGGGCAAAGGCGTCATTGTTGTATTTGAGATCCTATACGGATTATTGAAACAATGGTGCCTTTAAGCCCCGGCTTTGCACCTCAGAAGGCCTGATGTCTTTGCTGTCTTTACGTATATCCATCCCTTATGGGTCCCTACTGCAGGCCCCCCGCCCCACGTCGGCAAGACACTCCTAAAACCGAATTACAAGCATCCGAGCTGCAGCTGGCTGTGGATGCGTGCTGGCTGCACACGTTGGGTGGGCTCAGGGCCACTCTGTCTCTTTGAGCAGATAGGTCGAGGCGCAACAGGGGAAGCAATGCGTGTTCAAGGGTAGCTCACCTGTTGTAAGGCATTGAAGCAGCTTCCGCATCACTATTTTCAGGAGCTTGGGAGTTAGAGTCTGTATTCTGCAGAAAGTGACGGGAGCATGTCATAAATGTCCTGAGACTCTTGAAGCCCACTGAGATAAGGACAAGCTCGGCACCCCTGCAGCGCCGGGGCACTTATCAGTCAGTCACAAGCGAACACCTGGCAAACATGTGGGATATGCCCTAAATTGTTGTTCCCCGAATGGGAAATGTACATAAGGATGCGCAATATTCTGGGAACCCTATAGTAAAGCGACCCGTGTTAACGCCAATTTAGACAGAGACCCATGTACTGGTCAACTTCAAACATGGCATGCGTATGTAGCCTTGTCAAATAAATCATGTCTTCAAATTGATTGAGCCGCGACTGCAGCAAAAGGCAAGGAAGGAACGCTTGCGAGCCGTGGGCAAACATTTCCGCATGCTAGCGGGTGAACGTCGAAACGCTTTGTTAGCTTCAAGACATGGAACTTCGAACAGCCTGCATTGCTCAAACACCCGCGGCACAATCTGCGTGCTCGCAGAAGGATCATAGTCTGTGACCTAGCCCCCACAGCCCGAGTCCTTGCCTGGACAATGGCATGAACTGTGTAGGTAGCTTTGTCAAATAAACTCTCGAACTGAAAAGATTGAGCCGCGACTGCAACAAATGCAAGGACGCAGCACTTTCTAGCCCTGGACAAGCATTTCTGCATGCTGGCATGTGAACGAATGCTTTCACCCATGGGCTCTCCATTGGACCATATTAGACCTACGAGGCTTTGTTGCTGTCCCATACTCTCGTGTGGACGAAGCGACAACCCCCCGATTTGTCCCCAAAAGAGGCGGCGGGGGGACGACCACCATGTTCAAGAAGCGGAACCAGTCCGTGCTGGCTTGCCAGCATGAGCTATTACTATTGTCCTTGTTATTATTGTCATTATCATTATTATTTTTGTTATTACTCTAATTATGATTATTGTTAATCTTTTATGATTACTATTAGCTGCATCTTCGGATCAGGCACAAGACATTGGAACCCTAAACCCTAAACCGGAACATCCTTTACCCAATTTCGCCTTGGGCTCGTCAACTTCCACCTTTCTCCCTGCCAAAGGCACTAAATCCAAGGGCCCTATAAACCCTAAACCCTAGATCCCAGCCCTATGGACCAGTGTTCATTTCGGCAACTCCGCCGAATCCGAAGATAACGCAGGAAACTGCACGCTGAGCTTTAGCCGTTATCCTCTTAAAGTCCCCAGGTTGTGACAATAGAATATAGCTAAAACCACCGAACACGCTTCAACTGATGTTGGGCCCCACATGACTTCATAGATGTGTTGTTGTCCACTTTGTTTCTCCATCGACCTTTTGCAAAGTCGGTCTCAATCTGAGGTACGTCTTTCGAAATTTATTTGGCGGTGGCGCGCAGGGGGATCTTGCTGAGCAGCTCCTGTGCGAGACTTCGAGGATGATGGGTCTTTTGGGCCCGGAAAGCTCTACTAAATCCAATCTTGCTTCAGGATCTACCTATAGTCTCCATTGTAGTTCCTTTTTGGGGTTTCCTTATAGGATCCTAACTATATTTGGTTAAACCAAAGAAAGGAACTACAATGGAGACTATAGGTAAGTCTCTCCCTAAGCCCTAAACCGCTGAGATTCAGGGATGGTACAGCAACTTGGCTCCAGCGTGTCGGAAGGCTTGCGGAGCTTCACGGCATCCGAGACCTCCCAAGCTCCTGGCTCTGCTAAAGCTCTCAAGAAAAGACTTTGCAAGGAGAACAACGACTTGAGGGGATAAACTAAACCACAAAGGAACCCCTAAGCCCTAAACTCTTTAAGGCAAGAAGCCCCTAATCCGCGGACCCCCCCCCCAAGCCCCAATGAGTAACGCCTACTCCAAGAAAACTGGTTGTTTATGGCAGCTCCTGAGAAGAGCTGTCCATTGCAGAGGTCAAGTGCCTCGTAAGCCATTTTGCCGCCGAAGCCGGAGCAGGACTTGCATCGGAGGCAAATACCTTTCGAGGTTTTCGAAGCTCCAAAAAATTAGGGCCCTCGTAACGATGTAAACCACGAAACAGAGCCCTTCTGCCACCCGTAAAGCCGACCAATGCTCACGAACTTGAAACCTTTTTATGCTGCCCGACAATCAGCGAATGCGCCCGCGACTTCGATGACAGTGGTTATTCTTGAACTTCTCTAACGCGACCCCGCAGCTTCCAAAAGAACAGCCCTTTGCTATACAGCTGGGTACTGGGCATCCTAAACCAACAAGAAGAACAAATCCATACGAATCCGGAATCATGAGCCTGGACGCACTCTCCACTTTCAAAGTTAACGACCTCTTGGAGTCGCGGAAGGAGCTGGGTCACGCGGCCGTCGTCGTTGCTGGCACTGCCCATGCAATGGTTCACGACCGCCCAGGCAGGCATCACATTCAGCTCGTGGAGGGGCTTACCCTTGGTGACCTGGAAAGAGTATTCCCAAAGTGTTTTGAATACCCCAGACCTTGAGCAACTTTGTAGACGTGTAGCTATACGTCTATAACCATTATAACCATATAGAGGAATCAAGGGTGTTGGAAGCCTTCCCTTTTTTCGCGCCAACAAGGCTCCCTGAACCCTAAACCCTCTCTTGAGCATTTCCTTTTCTGGGCTTTTAAGTAACCAGGGAGAAAAAAGTATAAACTTCTATTTCATAAGGGTTCCTTTAAGAAAAAAAGTATTAAAGTATGGTACTCCAAGGCCCAGTTTTTTGGGCACCCTAAACCCTAAACCCTCTCTTGAGCCGCTTCCTTTTTTGGGCACCCGGCCTCGTGTACCAAAAGCGGCAGGAGCCGCTGGGGAGGGCATGATGGACCAAAGCATGCCCAGAGCAAAGTAAGCCTTACTTTTGCGGGTTTAGGGTTTAGGGTCTAGGGTTTAGGGGTTTAGGGTTTAGGGGGGGGTAGCAGGGGCTCCAAAGTAGTTCCTTTTTGGGTGTCCCCTTTTTTTGGTTAGGGACTCTAATATACTACCCCAAAAGGAACTACTTTGGAGCCTTACCCAAAGGGTCCTTTGTACTGTTATGGGGGATACTTCCCTAAGTCATAATAGTAATTCCTAATATGGAAACCCTACATTCTACTTTTTCGGTACATAGGACCCTTTGGGTTACTTTTTGAGTCTTACGGCTTGGGGGTTTAGGGCCTGAGATCCCCCACCCGACAAATTGCCCGTTGTTTTCGCTATGCCAAGGTATATGAGACCCCAGAAAAGCTACAGCTTACCAAGCAACGACAAGAAGCAAAGAAGTCGCACTCCCACTCGGCCATCAAGCCAGAGGCCTTCAAATCTTCCGACGGAGGGAAGGCTGCTGTGGAGATCACGCGGCTCCTTTGTGCGGAATTCTGGATTCTTGTTAAAGGAGTTAACTTAAAGCTATCATAATAGGGATCTATAGTAAAAAATATGGCTTCCTTATTATGGTATCTTAAATTCCTTGACAAGAACCCAGAATTTCCACGGTGGGTTGTCTGTCTTTAACTGCATATGATGCACAGATTACACACGCACGCTCGAAAGCTAACTAACACGTTGTTTTTCCACAAGGGCAGCAGCCAAGGATCTTCATCTTTTCAATGGCGGAGTCGGTCATCAGGAACCAGGAGAAGGAGAAGTTACCGGACCAGAAGCGGTAGCAGTTCTGGTAGCACACCTGGCGATCTTGCCAAGTCCAACAAAAGCCCAAAGGGAGCCCGGTAGGAATCACAACAGGAATAGCATGTTCAAAGCTACCTGGTCCGTGTAGATCTGCCCATAGACAGTCTGAAGAGCAAAGCCCAGGAAGCAGAGTTTCAAAGGCAAGGGCATTTGCCGCAAGTCCGCATAATCGAAACCCACGCTGGTCATCCAGAAGCAATAGATAGTCCAAAGGATGGGGATCAAGTTGATGGCAAAAACGTCGATGAAGGGCAGGTGCACGATGATGTAGATGTGCATCAGAACCATCAGTCCCAGCCCTATCAAAGCTGAGGAGGCCTGATATGATCCACAGAAAGGCGCGAAGAGCAGGAATAGGGGGCCTGCCCACTCCAGTATCGCAGCCGCGTAGCCCAAGACGGCTGCCAGTCGCGTCGGGGTGCAGTCCCCTCCCGGGATGTCCTTGTAGATGAGATTCTGCCAGAAGCGGCTTCCTGGACCCAAGGAAAAAGTAGCCTAAGCTGCGAAAGGAAGGTCGGGCTTTAGGGGTTTTGGGGGCCGTTAAGGGAAGCCTTAAAGGAACCCTAAACGGATCCCTTGAGTGCAAAGTTGGGGGTCCTGCGAAGATGTACGGCAGCACCCATTCGGCCGCAAAGTTGACCACGAACCAGTCCCCGTGCTTAGCGACGCCACTGCCGATCCAGGTCATCACCTTCCGGGATGGCCAAAAAGAGCGACGGGGTGGTTTGGGGTTTAGGGTTTGGGCGTTTGGGTTCAGGGTTCCAAAAGCTGAGGCTGCTCTTTGACGCAGTTGATGGCTGGGGTTGAACGGTTGGGGATGTACCTAGTAGTAGTAGTAGTAGTAATAATAATAAGACTAATAAGACTAATAGTAATAATATGAACAAATAGTAGTTAGTAATAGTACTCGTAATACTGGTCATGGTACAACATCCCTTTTGGACTGCCCTCGCCAGCACCAGCTGGAGCCCAGCATTCGTGCCCTGGGGGCCGAAGAGAGCCCTTGATCCAAATATCAAGGAGACAGGCCCATGCCAGGCACCGAAAAAGCCTGTGTAGCAGGAGTAGTCCAGGATGAAGAGCGTCCACACCTAGTCTTAGGCTGTGCGCTTCGTTCTGTCTGAGTTTGAAAGTTTAGAAACTGGAGCTTCAGGCTCATGGCTTCAGGTATTTAGGTGTTCTGAAAGCAGTGGCTGACTAGTTTTCTCTTTGGTATCCCAAACCTCCCAAACCTCAAAAAAACAAAAAGAAAGCTACCACTGCTCCGCTAAGAAGCGCAGGCGGGCCAGAGAGCCTCCCAAACTCCGGCGTCCGGTGTGACGAGGAGAAAGATCCTCAGACGCCGACTACCCTAGCCAGGTTTAGGGTTTAGGGTTTAGCAAAAACGGTTAACTTTTTCAATTATGGTAGGGTTATATGAACCCCAAAAGGTTAAAGCGTACCTCCTCAGCTACTAAGGATCATGATGGGTACCACCGCGGAGCACACTAAGACGTCCAGCCAGGTTCGCTTATAGCCCAAGCACTGGAAGAAGGGCTCCTTGATGGTTCCGCGGATGAAGCGCATCCGGGTCCAGGGGAAGGGTGGGTTGATGTTTCCCATCAGCGGCCCTGAGTAGGTACCTCGCAACAGGAGGGTTTGGGAGTTTAGGCTCTAGGCTTTGGTGAGGCATCCTCATCAACATATGTTTGCAGAGGCGTCAGCCGCGAATTGCCCGTAGTCCACATACAAGCCTTAACTCCTAAAGCACCTTACTATAAGCCACAGGAAACCCGGAAAGCAATTGAAGTGCCGGCCTGTCCAAGATAGGAACTCGAACAAGAAGTGGCCCATCAGCGCATTCCGGAGGAAGCCGAAGTAGAATCCGTCGGCCGACGGGAATGCACGAGCAGTGGCATACCAGAAACCCATCTGGAGCAAGTTCCAAACCTGGTTTTGCATGAGCTCGCTCGTTAGATATCCGGCTCTTATTCCAAAAAAACCCCAAAACGAGCCTACACCCAATTCCCCCCCCTGACCAAACCTGGACCAGTTGGCAAAACAAGCCCCGAAGACTTGAAAGATGTAGATTTGGGGCAGCTTGAAGCCTGACACCGGTCGCCTACCTCCAGCGGCCGTGACCCGCAGGGCAAGCTGAACCTCAACCGTCGTCTTCATAAGCCCTAAAGTACTAAAGCTGAAGACGATCTGAACCCTTAAAGCTCTGAAGTAGCCTTAGGCCAGTCATTCTCCGAGGGGCGAGGTGCATCATGGTGGCCGGTAAAGCAGGCAAGCCGCCGACCTCGAAGATCATCTTCACTACCTGGTACGGGGCAGCGGACAAGAACCGCTTGGCCTTAGGGCGTGCTGGGGTGTGAGAATGGAAGAGTGTTGAGCGATGTTGAGCACTTGAGGAAAAACCAAAGTTTGTGGCTGCGCCGGCATGATTCAACAGGAGGGAGGATAAAGACGTGGAGGTTACTCTTGCTTCAACAGGGCGGTGAGGTATAGGCGGGCCTCAGTGACGCCCTCTACGAAGTCCAAGGCTGCAGGGGGCTTAGCTTCACGCCTGATTTGCCACGTCAGGTTGCGGGTTTCAGTAGGCAAAACCCTCGAAAGAATGAAAGCTCAACACTGGGCTACCGACGTACGCTTGAGACCGAGATGCCCTCGCAAGCTACCTTGGTCCTTGCTTTGCCCTTCGCTGCCCTTGCAAGATCCCCGTCGTTGAGCACCGGGAGAAGCCATCTAATTTAGGTGCCTCAACGATTAGAACATGGTTTTGCGGCCCATTATGCTATACTTATAATAAGGAACCTCCCCCCCCCCCAATAGTATCGGTAATTATTTCGGCCCCTTTCTTACCCAAAATTCTTCAAAAACCTCGCAGCTGATCCTTGGGTTCCGACAGGCGAAAAGGCACTGGCTATTGCTCATCCGCGAAAGGCGGCCTTCCAAAAACCCTTGAAGTTTGCCCTAAACCCTAAACCCCAAATCGATGAGACACCTCGTCCCATTGCTGCCAGTAGGACATAGCTTTGAAGTCCTCTTCCGGCAGGTAGGCCCGCACCATCGCTTCCCGCAAAAATCTGGGTGAAACAGCACTCTGAGACTCTACCTGGGCCTGGCTGTTAAGACAAAACGCCTCCCCAGGACGGAGCTCGAAACCTGCAACGCAACCATGCCTTGCGTGCCTCCTCCTCACATGTCCGAAGCGACAAATCCCGCGCCTGCATGGAAGCTGTCATCCCCGACATCTCGCTGTTGTGCGACTTTCACCATGCTCTAAATTGGGACGCGCCAAATGCGACATTCTGAATATTTGTACAAACACTAGTGATCCTACTATCCTTACTGCAAATAGTGACCATTCATATTCCCAACATGCTAGATACTCTAACAGGAGCAAACAGTCGTTAAGATCAACGGGTTTGGGATTCTAGGCTACAGTGTGATCCCTGTTATCGGTCCCCAAATCCCGCCAAAACCCGTTTTGGCTGTGCAGAACCCACCTCTTCACTTCCTATGACAAAGGCGCATCGGATGGCTTCTTGCTGCTGGAATGTGGCTCTTGTTTTGGGGTCTCTAAAGTTATAGCACCCTTATTATAGAAGCCTTGTTATGATACCATCCTTTTGATACTTTTGTAATCCGTTTCGGGATTTCAGGAAATGAAGTACTTAGGCTATACGGTATGCAGGGATGTCACGGCTCCGTTAGGGCTGGGGTGTAGGGGTTTAGGGTTTAGGATTTAAGGTTTCGAGTCTAGGGTTTTGGGGTCAGGCTCTTGGGGCTTTTGGGGTTTGGGGTTTTTCGGGCTTGAGGTGGAGAGGTGTGGGCTCTTCGCTGTTTCCGAAAATAGGGGACCCTAATATAGTACCCTAAATAGTAGGATCCTTATTATAAGGACCCCCAAATAAGGTACCCCTATTTTCGGAAACTCCCTAATCGGACTGACACTCCCTAAACCCTAAACGTTCCAGGGACTTCGTGAGGCTTTTTTGCACATAGCTGCCACGGGCGAAAACGATGTGAAGGTGCCCAGCACCGTCAATGTCCTCAGCTTCGGTTTAGGGTTTAGGGTTTAGGGTTGAGGGTTGAAACCCTTAACCCCGAACCCCAAACAGCCCTGATTTCCTAAAGCTGATTCTGCACAGCTGGAGCACATCCGGATACATACCATAACCAAGCCTGAATCGACGCTGGGCCTTAATTTGATGTGAGTTAGGATCTGAAGGAGACTCCCTGTGGAATTGAAGGGCTTCTCCTTCATGGAGGGGTGCTAAACCCTAAACCCAAAAGCTGTGGTATTCAGGGTTTTGGACAGGCCATGTTGGAGCTTCAGCTTTTTTTGGTACACCAGAAGCATCGTGAAACGCAGGTTGGCGTTTTCGGTTTTTTCGGGTTGTTTGGGGATACGGTGGACGCCATAAACTCAACAAAGAGAGCGGCAAAACCCTAAACCTCAAACCTTAGAAAACCTCTGGGACTCTCCTAACTCTCTGGAAAGCTGTGAGACCCTTAGACTTAGGCCCCAAATAAAGATGACGGTTTGCGGAACACCTTGCGTTGATCATGCAAAAACCGGACGAGTTCGTATGGCAAGCCCAGAAAAAATCATGCACTTCGAAATCCTTCTGGAGTCCAATATCGGAGTTTCGAGACAGAGTGCCTCTCCAGCATCTAATCCTTAAGGCTTGTAGGGCCTGGGACTCAGGGGGTGCAGGGTTCAAAAAGTATGTCTCCTGTAGGCTCACCGTCATCATCATGTGCTGATTCTCGCGATATGGATAACCAAGGCCACGCCATCATCAATACAGTTACAGCAGGCGATACCCCACCCCCCCGCATCACGGCTGCCGGCACCACACCCACCGTCATCATCGAACCTACGCCGTGAGCATAATCATCACCGTCGTCTTGCTCAGCCACATCATCATGACCATGCTTCGCGTATTTCTGTTGGCATGATTCGAACCACCACGATAATGATCACAGTCGTTATAACATAGGACCTGCTATCTTGAAGGCATAAGCAGTTGCATAATCAAGCTCAGCGACCATTCAACATGATTTTAGCAAAACAGAACAGGATTCTGAGCCGTATACCTTAAGGCCTTACAGTTCCTTTTCTTAGCATGCTACAATATATCCCAAACCCTATTCCACTTCATCACCGCCCAGTAACATGACCATCTCTTGAGGATCCCTATCAGTATCATGGCCACTGTTGTCCCCGTCGCTTACCTACCCGCATCCTCACATGATCGACCCACCGACTGCCGCCAGCAGCAGCAGCAGCAGCAGCCGCGGCAGCAGCAGCAGCAGCAGCACCAGCATCAGCATCAGCACCAGCAGCATCATCATGGTGGCCATCATGATGGTCGGCATTAGAAGTCATTCACACCACCACTCAGATAACCAACATCAGCGACAGCAGGACAGAGGACAATACTCGACCCGTCTTGTCGGTTTGTAATAAATAGTAATGCATAAGGGAATGTCACGACAAATAGGAGTTTCAGAAGGTCTGGAACCCCAATATAAACCTAAATTGTAGGACGCTGGGGAACCCTAATTTTTCGAGACACCCAAATCAAGATCACACAAGTGGCAAAATGGCAAAGGTCTCATGGCCCTAAACCCTCAAGCCCTGTAGCCCTCTCGACTCCTTTGTAGAAGCCCTAACACATGAATTGCATCAACATCGGCTTGTGGCTCGGAGGTGGCCAGAAGTTCCGAAACGTACCACCTGAGCGTTTTAAGCTTTGGGGCTCGGTGCCCTGGCCGCAGAAGATTTCCTATTAATGTCGGATCATCAACAAAGCTGAATGCACCTTATTGGACCATATTCATCTAAAATTTTGCCTACAATTCCTCTCTTACGGGTTTGGGGTTTAGGGCCTATACGCCCCGTGAAATGCCAAATGTCACTTATCCAGCCCCTCAATTCAGACTCTGGTTTGCGGGTTTAGGCTTCGGGTTTTAAAGGTTGCAGGGTTTGCAGGCTTGCGAGTCAAGGCATTTTTTCGGTTGGAGTTATCAACGGATCAGGGTGCTCGGAATGAGGGTTTGAGGAAGTCGAGCTTCAGAAGGGCTACTTCAATATATCCGAAACTTCTATCTTTGAATGCTCAAGCTCAAAACTGATGTCATGCCGCCAAGTCACCCGTGCTCTCAAGGTTGCGGAAATCGATATGTGGAAATCGATTGCTCATGCCACGGTCGCATGAGCAGCAGCTAGCTGTGAAAAGCAGTCAGACTCTGCAAGGCTTGGGGCGGTGATTGAAAGAGTCCGGTGCTGTCTCGCGCGAATGTTTGTTGCACCAGCGGCAGCTTTGCACCAACAAGGCTGAGTCATCGTGAACAGGCACCGGGGCCGAAGGGATGGTGCCGCTTAAGTCATTTTAAAGCTCTCTGAATCGGCACTGCACCGCGTTGCTGCCGCCGGGAATTTCTCCTTGGTCAACTTAGGAGCCGGCTTCGATGCCGAGCCAGTCAAAGTCGAACCCCCAGGACGACAAATGATGAAGTGCAAGCCCCGGCCAAAGCGCACATGACATGTGAGGGGTAGAGACAGAAGCTCTGGCAACTTCGGCTGCGACGATCTGCTTGCCGTACGACAGGAAGCAGTGCTCTGATAGAAATCTTCACGGATAAGTGGACGTTTCTCTCAGCAACTTGGCATCCTCACGGCTACTGTTGCGAAAGGTTGGCTGCGGCACTCGAATCTCTTCCCGTCATGTGAAAGATCCCTGCAAGAGCCCTCCATCGCACCCCGAAGCCAGTGCTCTTAGCGCAGCGAGCAGACACGCCTTGGAGTTGAAGGCAGGGGCTCTTTGCCTGAGGTCGTCAGAATGAAGATCCTAGTCTACTAGTCTAGTCTAGTCTAGTGCTGCAGGGGTAGCGGAGACGCAGGTCTCACAGGCAGCCTCAGGGCTTCTCCGCTTCCCAAAAGCCTTGCCAGGTGAACTCCTGGAGGAAGGCTGTGGCCGTCGGTGCTTCCACTTTTCAAGATTTAAACTTTGTAGGGGCGAACTGGCGGGCCATGTGCACCCCTAGACAAGTCGTGTCGCCTTCGTGAACTGCGAGCAGGCTTATCGGCTGTCCGTTTTCAGACTTGGGAACTCGGAAACCGAAGCAATGTGAATCTTATGACTGGCAAGATCGCAGCTAAGTATACTCCTGAGGCTGCATGCTGCTGGCAACCTCATTGGTGCAGTTCTCTGGCACTTGTACGTCTTCGACAACACTCTTGCGCGAATTTCATCCACCTTCTTCAAGCCAAGCGCTGCACACGGCAAATTCCGTAGACTCTGACTTGATCTCTAGGTTTGGCTTGTGTAGGCGGATCAGCGGGTATGTTTGAAAGGTGTGCTGAAGCTACAGGTCGCTGAGCGACTGTAGCTTCAGGCGCTGTCGCACGTCTAATGTGGCGAAGTTACAGAGCCGAGCCCTCCCAAGCCTGATCCAAACGAAACGAGCCGGAGCGGTGGGGGGGCTCCTCTGTGACTGCGGCTTAAACTTAACTCTTGGCCTGCAGGTTTACATTGAGGGCGCGTGAGGCTTTGGGAGTCAGCAAGGCCACGTCAAGAAGCGCAAATCTCTCGACTGCATACCTGCAGTGTTCTTGCCCAGAACTTACAAGAGAATTGAAGGTTTTGAAAGGCTTGCGAGTCTCCTGGGGACGAGCTGCTTCTGGATCTGTGGTCTGGAGCCTATGGCATGCAATAGTACGGGAGCACAAGAAACCCGCTGCCTGCATTGGACTGGTGCTGCATGAAGTATAGAATGCGGCAGCACTTTTCTCAAAGTCTACGCTGCGGCAAGCATCGCTGCTCCGGATGCAGGCTTCGGCAGGTCTGGCTCAGGATAGGGACGAGGCGAGTTTGACAAACCCGTGCAATGCGAAATCTTCACTTGCATTCTGTCGCGGCGACAGCACGATGGTAGACCGGCCACATACATGGATAGCCGAACGCGAAACAGACGGAGCAGCAGGGAATGTGCTAGCTTGGCAGATCGATCTGCAGATATGTGGCAAGCAGACCACATGTGACCCCACGGTACTTGCAACCGCAGGCCCTCCCCCCGAAGGCAATGTGCAGTTCAGACAGTTCCACACCGTTCGTTCGGAACTGCAGCGCTTGATGGCCCTTACTGACAACTTTCTCTGCATGGCAACCTGACTCGCTGTGCAGAAGATAGCTGAGTCCGGGACAACGATCGAAGGTTCTGTGCTCTGCAAGCTAAGCCATCCATGCATAGCAAGCTCTGCAGCTTTTCCTGGCTCCTTCTGCTACCCTCTCTTTCTGAACCTGAGCGCCGAAAACGAAACAGAAGTGAAAGATGTCCATTGAATCTTCACACACGGCTAGTCACAGATTCAACTTAGGTCTTTAGGGGGCTTGGGGCCAAGGAGTTGCACTCTTTTGGCTCTAGTTAGTGTCCTAGTCAGGAGTTGCCTGCAATGTCTGTTCCATCTCGGCACCTGGGGTGCCTTGCAACAGACGTCTATGCACGCTTGTGCGTTCTTGGAGTAGCTTGGGGATTCAGGCCCTAAGCCCTAACTCCTATTGATCTCCTGTGCTTGTTGGCATCGGCACTGCCGGTCTCTGCATCAGTGCCAGGTCTGAAGCGTCACACGGGTTTTCGCTGTCGTGTACCTTAGGCCTCCGAGGACCTACTAGTTGGGCAACTCGGCAACATGGAAGCGGAAGCACGGGGGCAGCTTCAAGGGAGTCTGCAAACAGGCCTGGCAGAATTTCGATCCTCGGTGACTTGGGTTTGAAGGAGTTGCACTCACACAGATGGTCATTGTCGACCCTAGCTGATGCCGTTGCGAATTTGTTTTACGGCTTTCATGCAAGACTTGTGGCATGGGGAGATGTCACACAAGTCCGGATGCACATCTGAAGGTAAGCAACGCTATCCGAAAGCTGAGAACTCACTTCTGCATCTTGCAAGCTTGCGGAACTGCAGCTTTGCAATGACATCTCTGTCGGGCAGCAGCCGAAACCGTTCAAGGTCCTCTTGTAGCAGAGCGCTTGCGGTGGGAGGGCATGTGCGACCTTTGGAAACGCATTGAGCACTGTAGCCTTATGGAGTCAGGACTCTCGGGGGACACTCTGCATGGCTTCTTCGGGGGTGGCACGCCTGGAGCACTCACCTGCCGTGGCTTGGAAGAGCAGAAGCAGGGTGCCAACGAACCATGGGATGCTGCTTTGAATCATGTCTTCTGACATGAAGTCCCTAAACCCTAAACCCTATAAGCCCTAAATTCCTTGAACCAGAACACTGATTGCATTCTTTGCAGGAGCCGCAGCCGCTCCGGCAGAAGAAGCCGAAGCCGCTCAGACCGGCCTTTTTGTGGCGGGGGCGGCACATTTGCTGCAAGACTAAGACATGTGACTGCGGAAGCGCAAGCCTTGGGAGAGGCTCAGCTCCGAGGCTTGCAGGGCAAAGGCATATGCACAGCGACCTGTGGCTTGGAAGAAGAGGATCAGGGTCAGGGTACCAAAGAAAGACGAGAAAGGCATGCGCTTCTGCATCATGTTACCAGAGGTGATGTGAGTAGCACAAGGGCGCTGGGACGCCAGGCAGTGAATTTGCAAAGTGCAAATGATGGACGCTTGCCGCCCCCAGCATTGGACGAAGCATGGCCGAACGTGCGACACAGACGCCACAGGATCAAAGACAGGCATCGAAGCGGCGGCAGCCATCAACCTCCCTGAGCCCGAGGCTGACAGGATCCAGGTATCCACACTGGTACCAGCAGTTCTCCACTTCGACAAGTGGCGAAGTCTCCGGCCATGGACTCCTGTGCCACTCCGCAGGGAGGCAGCCGGAGCAGTCAAGAGACTCGGATGACTCTCAACTACGAAGCTCCTCGGGCTGTGCACCAGGCCCTCTATTATTGCTTTCTGTTGGATTGGACAGCGTCTCATTGGATGGGGAGCAGTGTGGCCGGAAAGTGAAGTGTCAGCACAGGGGTGTCTGGGTCGAAGTCAGACCGTAAGAGGCAAACGAAAGCCGAGAGCTCTGGCTTTGAGGACTGCAAGCAGGGACTGCGTTGAAGTGCCGGGACCAACTCTTGCAGCTCGAATGCTCGGGCTTTCATAGCACCAGAGGGGCAGAAAACTCTTGCATCGCATCGGGCTGCACTGTCACTGGCCGACAGAATAGGTCGGCAACTCGGTGTACTTCTCAGACAAATCGCGACGTTCCGCTGGTGCCACACGAGTTGCACTGAGCCACCAGCCAAGAGTTCGTAGACAGTAGCTGTGCCAAAGGGTTGGCGCTTAGACTCAGACAGGCCGCAGCATCAACTTGATGTAGTTCATCAGACCAGTTGGACCCAAGAGATGTAGGCTCCGACCCTGTAGGGCTTAAGGGTTTAGGGTCCACTGGCCTGCCATCATCCTCCGTGCACCGTCATGGCTTTGGAGTTCACGACCTTGACGAACAGCTGTCGCGCTGCGATGACGGCATCCAATGCGACGTAAGCCGTCACGTGTGACTTCCTTCATGCTGGCAGACGCGAAACCGAAAGCTCAGTGCAGCTCAATCTAATTTGCAGTCTCTGGTTGGTGGAGCTACCGCAGAAACATCCAGCCACAACCAGGAATGTGTCTATGATGCTTGTACACATGCGCCGTGTGCCATAGTCTCTACAGCGCTGCAGGCGTCTGCACTGGCACGACGAGTGGAGAGCTTAGATGATCTGGACCCCGGTTGGCCGTTGGCCACTGGCACTGCCATGCTGACAGCGGGAGATCTGCTTTGAATTCGGTGTGACATGTTGTGAAGCACCATCAGCAGATTGTTGGCGGAATTCCACATTGGTAAACTGCTCACAGTAACGGCGCTGCGCAATGGACAGGCATTGACTCTAGCTAAGCTCCGGACTGTGCGACAATCACGAAGGAAAGGCAAAATCGAGCAAACAGGCAGGTGCTTTGCTCCCCAGGCGCTTCGCTTCCCGCAGCTAGCGGCCTCAGCCCCCAGCACCCCCAGCACCTGCCCCCGGCTCTTTTGGAGCATTGTGGCTCCGAGAACATCCAGCTTCAACACGGGACAGGGCGCAGCTTTGGGCTTGCTCTGCTTGCTTTAATTTGTAGGGCTTAGGGCTTGCAGGGCCTATAGGCCTGCAGTGCAAAGACCAACTTCTGCTTTTTAGCTGTGGGCATCAGCGACGGGACACAGGTTGATGGTCTGAGCGGAACTCGGTAGCAGAATGAAGCCAGGAAAGCTATGATTCGCAAGCACCATAGCGGGGAAAGCTGTGGTAATTCCAAGACGCAGGAGGATCCTGTGTTCCGTTTTCCTCTCCGGGACTCAGAGCCCACAAAAACTGCTAACTGCTTCACTTCATGGTTCCACGAGGTGCGTGCCCCCACTGTTCTCAATGCGAGAGAGAGGGTGGCCACTTGGGCCGTGGCTGTGGAAAAAGCCAAGCGAGGGAAGCGGAAGCTCAAAAGCAGAGGCCAAGCTCCCGAGCCTTAAAGCTCAGAGCCTCCAAGCTCCCACGGCGGAGAGCTTTCATCCCATGGGCGAAGTGAAACCTTCTCACTTCGAAGACTTCACCTTTTGCAAGGCTTGTGGTGTGCCGTTTCACTTCGAAGACTTCACCGCTTGAAGGGCAAAGTGATGTGCCTTCAGTGACCAGGATGAGCCTGATTCAGGCACACGGTTGTGGAGGGCTGCTTGCTGATTTCTTGGACACGGCAGTCAGGCCTCCACAACCGTTTTCTTGCTTAGGACTTCAAGTGACGGGTTCACAGGAGGGACCCTAATGACAAAAACCATCTTGAAGCAGCTTCATCACGCTGAACACCCAAATGCTACACGGCGTTGTTGAGCTCAAGGGTGCATGGAAGTGGCGCAGTTGAGGGTGACCCCCCGAACTTCGGGCTTCATTGCAACCTCAAAGCTCCATGCCAAAGCATGTGCCAAACTTAAATGCTTCGTACCTACACGCTTCGTATCTACTGCTTAGGGTTTATAGGGCTTAGGGTACGGGCACCCTATTTCAAGGTTCCGACGCTTGCCGGGCGGTTTCGCAAGGACTCAGCAGCTTGAGGCGCACATCGTGTGCGGCTGGTCCTCGCATGAAGTCCATGCTCGTGAAGGCTCAGGCCAAATCTTCCACACTCGCAACTGTTATTGTCACCTTCAAGCCTTCAATGGCCTTATGCCTCAGCGTCCATCTCGCTAGACTGCAGCCAGCATCGCAATGCCTGACAGTGCGCCTGTAATTTCATCCTTGCAACAAGCCAACATGAGCGCTTGCCGAAGGCAGGCGAGGGGAGGGTCAACCGGCGACTTCGACTGGCATGGCACGGGCGACCGTCCGTTGCTTTCACCGAGCTGCCATGGTCACGGCCGGCTGATGGCTTGGCACAGATGCGACCAACATGTGCATCTGGCAGTCTTCGGTGATGAAATGCTCGGCACCCAAGTAGGCATCCTTTCGAGTCGATGCTCGGGGATTTGGGAATGGGGAATTCCGGCATTGGCACCTCCTCATGTCATCATCCGTACGAGCCCAACAGGACCTACGCCTCACAGCTCTTTAGCCTATGCTGTGCCCGTTTTCCGACCTTGGGCCGGAGGCTGCAAAGCACCGTGCGCTTATGAGAGGGGAAAGAAATTCAGCGATGGTCGCAGTCTCTGCAGAGCCAGACAGGAGCTCCGGATGGTCACGAACCTCTGGGGCCGCTTCTGTAAAGGACTAGGCACTGGGCAACGGACGACCATGCACAAGGGCTTTTGTGGTCCTGAAGCTTAGAGGCTTGAGTTGGGAAAGACCGCTGCGCTGGCCGTGCTGTGTCTGAGGAGGCAGCAGCTTGTACACAAAAACCCAATACGGGTTTGCAGGGTCAGTGTTTTGGAAAGTAGCAGTGACGCAGGTGCCCCACTACCCGCGCGGCTCTGAAACAGCCCTCGCGACAGCTCACCACTTCACATGTTTTTGGTGCAACTCGGGAGCTAAACGGGATTTGACCGGGTTTCGCTGAGGCCCTGGTCGGCTACAAAGCAACTTGGATCATTCGCTCTGATGACCTGCGATGGCTTTGTGGCTGTAGGCAGTGGGTGCAAAGCGAGCAGCGGAGAGTGGAGATCCTAGCTTGCTTGCCTCTGGTCACCTACAACAGCTCACACAACTACCCGGGACCTGACTAGGAAGTGACACCGAGGCCCAACATACCAGGGGCTCGCTAGGTGCCTCGTGGGCTTTTGCCCCTTTTCAGGCGAGGCCGGTGGTGCCAGGGTGCGAGGCTTGGTGTAGTATGTAACCTTGACCCCGTTGCAAAGTATAAGCTAAGGCTAGCCAGCATCAACGAGCAACTTAGCAGGAGAAGCCTCGGCAAAGATGTGGATGTGGCTTCCACCAAGCTTCTTGATGCAACTCATGGTGGCAGCTCTGGAGCTGCAGCGGCTGCAGGCACATGGCCGAGAGGAACATGGGAACATGCATGCAGCGCACAGCGCACGCATGGCATGCATGCTCTGGCTCTGCCATGGCCGTCGCAAGCTCCAGCGCTTCAGGAGCTTGGACTCTCGCTGCAGGGGACCTGCAAGGCAGCGAATCTTCAACGCCCCAGCGTAGACACGTGCATCCACTAGAAGGACGAAATTCAAGCTATCGCGGCGACAATGGAGAGACCCCTGCGAACGGCCTGGTGCACACAGTGCCAGCTCTCTCAAGTTTCAGACCTTTGGTCGACACGAGCTTCGTAGAGGGCCTCTTTGCACAGGCCTGGAAAAGCCTACAGCATCTTTCTATGGAGGCCCTTATGACACGGATCCCTTAGCAAGGACCTCCATGACTGCACGTTGCTTGGGAGCAGCTCCTTTGGGAGTGGAGACTCGGGCGAGCGCCATGCACGGCCTGGTCGCACAATGACTCACAGCTCAAGGAGACTCTGACGGCAATGATGCGAAGTGTCCCGAAACTTCTGGCAACAGAGGCAGGCGATGATAGCACTGGGAACTGGCTGTCCAAAACTGAAGCCGAGCAGCTTGCTTCTGGAGCCTTGCTGCACAGGATTTCAAGGCCTTTTCATCCTGGCCGTTTAGTCGCACTCAGGGACACCAGACTTCCCAAGACAAGAGGGGCAAGCTCCGGGGCCCGAGACACCCACTCTGCCCTTCGCACAGAGCTCCATTCACTCTCGCAGATCTAGAAACCTACCCAAACCCTCCCTGTATCGTTTGGGTAGGCGTTAGGGTTGGGGCCAGGGTACAACAGAGGATTCCTGCGAGGCATTCCTGAGCGGCCTCTGAGATTCAGCCTTGGGTACATGGCGGAGCAGAAGCAGGGCAACGCTTCAAACACAGGCAAAAGGAGGCGGCTCGGCCAAATCGCGAGGACTGGGATATCACGGCTGGGTGGAGGAAGGCTCAGCACCGACTTGAATTTGGGATCCTGAGCACTGTAACAGCTTCTTCTCTGTGGAGGCCTACGGATGCTCTCCCAACGGAAGCGTCAGAACAGCAAAGAAGGCACGTGAAGAGAAGTTGGTTCGCAAAACTTGCGAGCTCTTTAATGTTGCCTGGGCCCGAAGTCTAGGCGGCCATAACATGCAGCGGCCAACATATCCGAAAGGTGGCCTGTCAAGCAACGGCTTGTCTGTAAGACTGGTGCAAGAGAGGAGGACATGGACAAATGCCATGGCACAACTGGTTGTCTGCGAGCGATAGCACCCACAACAATGGCTGCACAGCTCACCTGTTGGCTTGAGAGAAGCGATGCTTAGGAAGGTGGCCCTATACACCGTAAAATTAAGGCTGAACTGGTGTGTATCCTCTGATTTAAGAATACTTCTTAAGCGGTCGCGTCAGGTCAGCCGCAAAATAGCTTCAGATCAAAGACCTCTGTCACAAGCTTCGGGAGGCTCTGGTAGCCAAGCGCAGACTGTCAAGCCTCGACAGCTTGAGCACCGGGGTTGGATCCTACACGGACTGAGGAGCCATGAAGAGCTTGGTTGCAGTGAAGCTCGAAGGGTCCTGGCTCGGACCCTGAAGCCCTGCAAAACCCAGGGTGTCGTGTGATGCAGATTTTGTTGAGACCATGATCCGGTACTCTCCGCCGGTATTTCAGAAAACAATCCTCAAGATGAGGATTTCGGGTTCAGGAACCAGAAATTACAGAAACGAGAACGACCTCCTCTTTACGGCTGTGCAAGCCCCTCGCATGCTGCTTCGCACTCGGATCAGCTTCCGGATTGTCTCGTAGGGACCTCATGAAACTGCAGGCTGCAGATGTTTATGGTATAAACTTTGGGACTCCTCCCAACACTGCAACTGCCCCCTGCAGCGGGTAAGTGCTTTCGAATCAGCAGGACGCCTGTCGACGTGTGCATCCCAGAGGCTTCAGTACGAACTCGGGCCTTCCTTGGGGTTTCAACTCAAGGCCTCAACCTTCCTAAAGGGTTTTTTTTTTTTGGAAATTAGGGGCCCTAAACCCTATAAAACCCACCTTTTTGGGGGTTTGGGGGCCCTAGCGGACGCTGAGGACCAGGGCGCTCGGCATCAGCTCGGAAGTCTCGGCGCCGTCTTCGGAGTGCACCGGAGACGAGACCAAGCTCCGGCCTTTAAAAGGGTTTAGGGCCCATTATGGGGCTTTAGAGGCCTGGCTGGCCTTTAAAGGGGGCTGTATTATAGGGCTTTAGAGGGCTTGGCCTTCAGAAGGTGTAGAGAGATTCGAAGGCCAAGAACACCAGGTACTGCAGAGTAGCCGGGCCGAGGCTTCGGAAACGAAGCCCTGTAGGCTGCGATCACAGGAGCTTTGCAGTTAAGACCAAAGAGCCGTACAAACCATGGGCCTTGGTGGGCTTCAGCTGGGCAGAGGCACCAAGAAACTAAGAGGGAGGTAGGCTGCGTTCCCTCTGGCGTGGCGAAACCCTGTCGCCTGCTTTCACATTGACATGACCCTGCAGAAATGGCACGGAAGAGTCTGCAGCCCAGCAGGACGTCTTGTGACATAGGATTCCTAGTCCCCGAGCAAGCTGCAAGGCAGCTTCAAGACTTCACACACCTTCAGAGTGCCTTTTGCGGGACCTTTTGCCTGCCGGGCAAGGGAAATCTTGGTTGGGAGGTGCCTCGGCAATCCCAACGGTCCCGTACTCGGGGAGAAATCAACCTCGCAGCAGTCTAGGCCAAGCCAAAGACGCTTTTCACAAGAAACTTATCTAGCGCCAGGGCTTTCGGATTTTGGGGGGGGCATGCCCAGCAATCTCCAAGGCTTGGTGGAAAGCTCCAGAACTTCAAGGTGGTCTCAAAGATTGGTCAAGGCACCGTCTTGGCTTGGAGAAGCCGCCGCATGCTCCAAGGCGAGCTGCTGGCTGCAGGAGGGGGTTCCTAACATGGAGCCTAGTATACCGGCGACTTCGCACCAGAGCAGAGGCAACTCAAGGTCTTTGAGGATCTTCTTGACGGTGAAGTCATCCGCCCCGTGCCACATCGCTGCGGCAAGGCTTCATGAAGCGGCGATGCTGGCGGATTCCGTCAGCAATTGCTGCTTGCTGTACCTCGGTGCAGGTTAAGCCCGAAAACATCCGAAACTAAGCGGGCGCAACCAGCATAAGAACTCAGTATGCCTGATCAACCCGACACAAGCTCTCAAACCAAAGGAGCTACAGAACCTTTTTTATTGCCCATTACCCCTGCACAGGTCGATTGCCTAACCCCTAAGCCGTGAAGTGGACTAAACTTACATCACCCTCAACCCTAAACCTACGTATTGCCGGAAAACCGTATAATACCTTATATGTGTTCTTTTATGGTTTCGGTGTATAAAATTCCCAACTTAACAAAAGTAGTTTTTTTGGCGGGGACACTGGTAGTTCTTCAACGGTGCGTCCAGGGAGCTAGACTAAATACACATTACCCTTAACCCCGAACCGTATAGCATAGGGGCCTTCATAATTCTAATAGGGTTTTGGGGCCCGTTGTACTATAACTATACTTATTAATTTGACCCCCCCAAAAATAGTAATTATTGAGGCCCCTATAGTAGCCGATTACACCTACCTTCTTCGGGTTCCCGGGCCGCAGCTAGTTCTTCAACGGTGTCTCCAGGGAGCAGGAGGATCTCCGGAGAGGGTGCTATAGATCCCTATTAAGGTAACTTGAATTAAATTCCTTAACAAGAAGAAGTACCCTAGCCAGCCCTTGGAGTTATAGTAGGATTATATGAGCCCCAAAAGGTTAAAGGTTACCTACTCAGCTACTAAGTAATTCCTAAGGGAGACTAATGCAGGAACCTGATTAAGAAACCTTATGAATCCTACTATGTTGGGGTTATAAGCCAGGGTTTCTTAATCAGGTTCCTACATTATAGTCCAGGGAGCACTTTGATCTCCGGAGGCAGCTCAGGGCTCAGCGATCAAGAAGCTCTGAGGTCAAAGTGCCTGCGGCCAGGACTTAGGACGTAATGTAGGAGCCTTAATCATTAGAATAGGGTTTTGGGGCCCATTATACTATAACTATAATGAGGAACCCCCAATATCGTGTAGGTAATTGTTAAGGTCCCTACAGTGGGATTTGATTTGGGGGCATAGGGTTTATAGGGATTGGGGTTTTATGGGATTAGGGATTAATGATTAGGGGTTTAGGGTCTTTATGTCTGAACACGGGTCTCGGATTAGGTTCAGTTGCTGTTACTGAGGGCTCTTCAACATCCGTCTGTCAAGCACGACTCCGGTATCATAACCGGGCTCTTGTTAAGGGACTTACTTTAAGATTATTTAGCTGAATTTAACTCCCTCAGCAAGAACCCAATGATAAGGCTTTGACATTCCAATGGGTCCAGGTGTCCCTTCATTAGACGTCCTTCTCACACCGATCTTACTGCGTAGGGTGCGCAACTCCGGCCTCTTGTTTTCTGACCCAGCTCTACTTGCAGGGCCCTAAACCCTAAACCCTAAAGCCCTAAACCCTAAACCCTAAACCAGTAGGTCAGCAGGGTCTAGGCTTGGGGGCTGATTTTTGTTTTCCGTTTTGGGCTAAGGATACGTGCCTCTGCTTCAGAGGTCCTCTGATTTGGGGCTCTCTTAAGCTTCACACGTTCCTTTCGTCAGCCGATCTAGTTATAAGGGTGCTGTAATCTAGGGGTCTTAATAATTAGGCCCATTGTACTCTAATTACTGTAATAAGGAACCCCTATACTATTTTGGGAGTTCCTTACTACAGTTATATAGTATAATCTATCCCAAAACCCGATTACGCGTTCCTTCCGTCAGCGCCCCCTGGGGCCCTCCTGTGTCCATCTGCGACAAGCACCAGTCCGTGGTGGCAGCCATGGGCTCGCAGCGGCTGCTCAACCTTACAGGGCAGCGTGGACCTAATATAGGGCCTTGATATTTCAAAGGGTTCCTTTAAAGGGGTCTGTAAGGGATCTATCTTTAAGCTTCTAGATTAAGGGCCTTGATAACTAGAAAAGGGTTTTTGGGGCCCATTCTACAATAAGCATAATAAGGAACCCCCAAGATAGTATAGGCCCCTATATTACACCTACGGTTGGAGTTCTGAGGAGCCGGAGAGCCGGAGTTCTGCGCAGATCAGTTGACAGTGAGGGGAATCAGCCCATCGCTGGAGCCAGCGAGCACCATAAGGGAGTTTCCGAAAATAGGTGACCCTGATATAGTACCCCAAGGTACCCCTAATTTTCGGAAACTCCCACCATACCACGACCATTGGGACTAACAAGTGGCGTTAACACGACTATTCAGTCTATTCTACATGATGCACTTGGTATCGATATACAGACAGGGTACCAATTCGCCTCGGCCGTCTCCCACAAGACCCACAAAACTGCGCCAAACCAATCGAGAGTTTTGTGCAAGAGCTGAATCCGCCTCCTTCCCATCAAGCCGATCCCGACTCATTTAGGCTAAGGTATCTTCCCCTGTGCTTTCCTGCAGTAGGAGCAAGTACTCGAGGATTTCTTCAGCTCCACCGGAAAGCAACGACACTGATCCCTGATTTCTTTGTAGAGGCACCGTCTTTCAAGGAGGAGCCCTGCCAGCGGCGTCGGCTCCAGCAACGACCTGGTGAGAAGGAGAGTTTAGGGCTCTAGGGCTTACCGGGCTTGTTGCTTTGAGGCTTTGGGGTGTAGATACAGTAGAAGCCAGAAAGTTGGAACATGGCTTTAGGAGAATTAGTGCTAGGATCCCTTATACTTTACCTTAAGGGCATCAGGAGAATGACGTTCCAACTTTCTGGCTTCTACTGTAGTATAGGGCCTGAGCATGGTGTCAGGCTTTAGGGCTTTCATGACGAGCTTATCGGGGATTCAGCGATGAAGCTAAGGAGCTCACATGTAAGGCCTGGATAGTTGGAGTAGGGCTTTGGGGCACATCAGACTATCGTGAAACTAAGGATCCCTCAAGAATACTACTGTTAAATTTTGCTCAAAATTCGGGCTTTTCTCTTGGACCCTGCTGGCTGCGCCATGTTTCGGCTTGCACCTTCCCAGCGGAAATTCGGAAAACCTCATATCCTAAAACCACGAAAGCAAAAGCATCCCCAACACTGACCAAGCACAAGAGAGCGACACCTCCGGGCCATGGTTGTCAGAGGCAGAAGCCAGATACCATCTTGCAGGCCGCGGAGTCTTCTGTGAAGGAAACTCTTTAAAACAACGACGCTCCGAGTAAGTTCAGCGAGAGGAAGCACCTGCTTCTCAAACCTGCTCGTGCTGCCATGTCCTTAAGTTTTCCTGTCGAGTTCGACATGTCGCGTTTACTGCCAAAAAACTATTTTTCTGAATGGTTGCTATAATGGATCGCTGTGAACCTCAGACAGGCGAGTGCAACTGAAAGTTGCAGCGAGATCGGTCCTTTGTCTTCCACATATGGCGGAGTTCTTATATAAATGGATTCTCTTTGGGTGCTTTCAGAAGCCAATATTGCAGTAGTCATACCGGTTTGAATTAAGGTGCGGTATTTCCTGAGATCATGTGTCGCAAATACCCGAAGCTTTGGAACGTTTCGGGCCCCGGCTTCTGGAAACCCACAGAGCGACGCGGCTCCGGCTTGGGGACTAGTGTAGCAGTCACGAGGGATGCTGCTTGCAATGACAAAGGCCTTGCCTGCATCCTCGGTCTCTCTCCCCCGCAAGACCGAAAGACTATGCATGCGATCCTGAACCTCCTGGAAAGAAATACCACGATTGTACAAAAAGGATGGCCACTATGAGGCGGTTGCTATGAGAAGGGTTACCTATACTTACTATTTTGGGGTTCCTCATTATGGATACAGTATAATATACACCCAAACCCTATTCTGATTATTAAGGCCCCTAGAGTATAGTACTAGGGTTCAGGGTGGAGGCTCCTCCTTTTCCCTTCAGCCGCTTTGGTACTGCAAAGGTAATCCAAGTCTCCGCTTTGGAGGAGACCTTTGCGAGATGGCCCGTCGAGGATCATTTCCTCGACCGGGCAGTAGGTATTCATGTCAGGGCTGCTTTGAGGGGTTTAGGGTTTAGGGTTTCAGGAGTCTTCGATGTCCTAGCCCCGAACACCCCTAAATCTGGACACGCCCCGGACGCAGACTCATCAAATCCTTCCAGGCAGGTCGTGCAGGGGCTCAGCCCGACCTCAGCAAGCGCAGTCGGTGTTGGTTAACTTCCACCGAAGACCAGACAAAATATCCTAGGCCTGAACATCTCAAGTTGTGGAGATGCTGGAAATGTGTGGAGTTCGAGATGTTTACATAGTAGGAAAGCATTCTAGGGCTGTGCTATGACCACAGCAAACACACCTCGGGGGTGTGGAGGAGGAGGAGGACGACGACCACTACCAGTGCCTTACTGCCACCATCGCTACCATTGCAAGCAACGACTTCCAAGACGACGACTACTGCTACTGCTACTGCTGCTGCTCCGACGACGGCTACTCCTACCGCTACCGCGATTGCTACTGCTGCACGCTAACTACTACTGCCAATTACTGTAGTGCTACTACTACTGCTACTACCACCACAACTGTCCCAGATCATGGCTACAGGTCGGCAATCAGCTTGCGTTGGATCGGTTCGGGTTTGCCTATCTACGCCTGCATACACATTTCGGCAAGCTTGCCCCAAAACCCTAAACCCTAAGCCCATTCCTCATGAGCCATAGTATCAGCGATGCCCCGATTGTACACGCCTTTGTTGAAACCCCAGGGGCTGTAAAGGGATGCTACTGATACTGATTCTTCAACTTCTACTATCGCGACTAACGGGTCGGCTGAGAGTCTGCGGAAGATGGGGCCGTAATGACCAAAGTAGGGTTTCGAGAAGAGTTTTTGGAAGGGCTTCATAGGGTTCTACAAGGAAGGATTTAG
Source organism: Symbiodinium sp. clade A Y106 (assembly GCA_003297005.1). NCBI lineage: Eukaryota > Dinophyceae > Suessiales > Symbiodiniaceae > Symbiodinium > Symbiodinium sp. clade A. The sequence goes on from BGNK01000163.1 coordinate 135,010, forward strand.
AATTTGGGGTCCCTGAACAGGGTTGCGGGGATATAGAATACTAGAATCATACAGGGGCCAGGAGGGGATACCATTGCAAACCATTCACACCCCTTGCAGCCGGCTAAGCGCAGTGTCCATAGCCCTGCCAAAATCGCAGGCACCGACCAAAACCCGGAAAGAGGAGCAACATGCAATTGAGTTGATGATTGGACCCGAAACGTAAACCGTAAACAAGGCCCTAGCCTCTAAAGCCCAAGTGTAAATCTGTCAAGGAGGCTTGCAAGGCAGCCTCGACAAAGTACGCGTGTGATTTGGGGATGTTAGTGATTAGAACAGGGTTTGGGGGCCATTATACGATAATTATTTAGGCCCCTATATTAGCCAAGCCGCCCGTCGGCAGATGAGATGTTGGGCATGGACCAGACCGGATCCGAAGTGCTTTCTGGCCTGGGATTAGAAGTTTTACTGGTTTTGGGTTTAGGGTTTAGGGGTTGATCTGCGTTTTGGTTTGATTTGGATTTGAGGGTTTAGCTTGGGTTTAGGAGTCTAGGATGTCGGCAGGTGGATGCGGTTGGGGTCGAGGGCTTTTTTTGGTTTTCTATTGCAAGGTTGACTACAAAGCTTATCATAATCGTTGCTATGAGGATTACGGCTTTCGTTAGTCGAGGTTAGCAGAACGGATGTGCAGCTACGGGAGATTACTGATTAGATCGAATTCGGAACCCAAACAGTTCTGCAGTGCTCTCCGGAATCTAATGTAGGAGTCGAAATTATTGGAAAGAGTCTTCCCGTAGTATGCTCCCTAATCTGTTTATGTTTATAGTATAACCCCCCCCCCCACCAACACTCGGCTGTTGCATTGATGCTGCAGATATTAAGACTTTGCCGAATTTCCAGCCCACATGGAGTCACAAGATATCGAGGCATCGACAGCAGGCCAAACATAAGCGCAAGGGGTCGGTAGACCAGGTCCTGCTCAGAAAGTCGTGCAAACCCCAACCCTGAAACCCCATCTCCTACCCGCAACAGATAGGCATATAAGCCAGAGGTTGTTGCCTTTACTGTTCTGTAGGGGGTTTGGGGTTACAGGTAGGGGCCTGGGGCTTAGGTGCCCAAAGAGCTCAAGTTGAGGAGTCTTTGTGGCATGATATTAGAGAGCTTCGTATCATGATTTCAGGTACAGGGTTTAGGGCGTGTCCAATGAATGAAAAAGGCAACAGTGTTCCGGCAGCGGCTATGAACTACCTTGGGAACCTTTAACCCTAAAAAAAAGAGGTTATTGGTACATAACCCGTCTTTAGAACCCTTCCTGACTAATAACCCGGCTATCTAAACTAAAACCCGGTTATTCCTAGAAAACCCTATTTTTAAGATGAAGCTTTGCAATCGCCACTGAGGCTTGGACAGACTCTGATTCGAATCAGAGGTGTTGCCACAGGATTGATGGCTCTCGAAGAGTCGCAAGATGTAGTTTCCAAAGCAGTACAAACCAGCTTTATCGGATCTTCAACCTGCTAGAACATCCATATGTACTTAGCTTTGCCAAGCCCTGAACACTCGCAACATGACATGAGAGATGTACTTTTCATCCGATGCCTCGCTCCAAAGTTCGAGAGTCCTTCAAGGCCGAGAACTCAGCTGATAAAGCATTGCTTTGGAAGTTTGGACACTCTGTTGCTGACCTATATTGACTTGTGTGCATCCTGCTAGATTTCGAGCTCGGACCCTTGGAGGGGATCAGTCGCACTGTACAGGCGCATCCAACAGTAGAAACTTCAGGTATATATAAAGATTCTACTATGGGTGCGTAAATCTTTTCGTAAGTGTTCTGCCCTCAATATGGATGGTTTGCTACATCTTAAATTGTATTGGTATATCTATTGCCTCTCAGCTTCCTCGACCCATGGCTAACGAATCTCGCTCAGTGGATGTCACCGGCCTGGCTCAGCTGTGGGATGCAGATCCCCAGATCAGGCAACAGCTCCGTGATGGCGGCTCCCTTCTGCACCCCTCGACTAAGGATAAAGTGCTGATCCGAACCGCTGCTTTGAATGGACCCGTGCTGAAACCTGTGTGTGAGATGATGGCCAAGATGCGGGATGTTGTAGATGACGGTAAGATCCCACCTTCGCCGGCGGTAGAGGCTTTGCGAGAAGAGGTGCAGGCAATTATGGGCATGGCAAAGCAGGAAGTGACTTTCGATCAAATTGACAAAGCAGCTTGGTCGATTCGGAAGTTTATAGCTTTCATGAAGCTCAAGATCCGGAAGAGGCAAGTCTCAACGGAAGCTTTCCAGTGACTTCATGATAATGCTTTCAAATTATGTGTCACGATTGTGATTTCTGATCTGCATAAGCATGCCTTGGGTGTAAGGTAATGATCAAGCTCAAGAAAGCCTTTCAGGATCCACAGTTTCAGAAGCTCCTTCTCATCCTGGACCCCAATCTCCAAGAACCTTGATCTGATGTTACACAAGTTTGACTTGGCTTGTATTGCATTGGCAGGGCTTTCTGCTTTCAATCCTGTTTTCCGTCCTACATAGGAACTGGTGGACTACGTGAACTCAATGAGAAGATCCTCGAGTTCTCTAGACCCTGATGTTCCTCGGCTCGATGGTTCGCAAGTTCTGTGTTAGCGCGGCAATCATTGAACTGACGGGATTAATTTCCTTATTTCTGAGGCGGGTGATGGCGATGAGGATGAGGATGAGGTAGATGATGAAGCCCCAACTGCAGAAGCTGCTTCAAGCGCATCCCCAAGCACAGCGAGCCCTGCAGCCCCAAGCACAGCAGGCCATGCAGCCCCAAGCACTTTGAGCCCTGCAGCAGGACCCCCAACAACTCCTGCCATCACACCTACCTCAGAAGCCCCTGCAACTCCTGCAACCACGCCTGCCGCAGCCACAGCCGTTGCAGCAGCATTGCCAGGACCCCCAGCCGTTCCTGCAACTGCTAGCACAAATCCAGTTAGGGAGGTGATCATCATTCCGGATGATGTGGTGAAGACTGAGCCAGTGGAGGAGGAGCCCGTTGCAAGATTGCCCGCTGCTGGGGCTGTTGGGAGTGCTTCATCCGGGGCTGTTGTGCCTACACCTGTGCGTGCACCTGTGGCTACACCGGCTACACCTGTGGTTCCACCTTTGCCTGCGCCTGTAGCTACGCCTGTGGTTCCACCTGCTGCACCTGTAGCAAGGCCCTTGGCTGGATGTGTGCTTCAACCTGCACCTGTACACCATGTGGGTGCATCTGATCCAACGGCTCGCACCCTTGTTTTCGACCCTGTGACCCCTCCGACAAAGCCGAAGCAGCATCTGTGGAATAGCGGCAGTGGCAGCTCCTAGTCAAGATTATAAGTGCCAGCACACAAGTGCTTCCGATTCCATAGCATTGCAAATGAGGTAGCTCGGACCCTGCTACGCTCAATCGTCGGCTGTTGGAGGCCAAGGAAAGGCTACGACAGTCTCATCCTGAATTCTTCGAGTTAGTGCTTGTGTGTGTGAGAGAGTGAGAGTTACAGAGTGAGGGGACGCAAGTGTGAGTAGTCACCATATGATAGTGAGGTTGCGAGAAAGGAAAGCCAGCCCAGCAGCTGGTGCTACCCCAACTCCTCCATCGAACAGCACGAATCCTTCAGGTGGGAAACAATTTGGATGACACTGGAATGTAGTTTGATAGGTGATTGTGCATAGTGCCCATGCAGGCTCTGGAGAGGAAGGCCTTGCAAGCTTCGACGCTCCATCGGAGGAACGGGCAAGCTTTGCCACGGACGAGACCCAGGTGGTCGACATCGCGACAGTCCCGGACCCACCCGAGGCAATGCCGACGGACACCACGGAGATGTCTGCGGAAGAACAGCGACGTGCTTATCAGGGTGTACCGGGAACGCCGACGCAAGCCATGCTCGGAAACGCGACACCTGATCATGAGACCCCCAGCTCGAAGGTAGGTGTGTGTGTGTGAGCGCGGGCTCGATTTCTCTGTGCGTGCATCGATTATAACATTTATATATAGCTAAGTGCAGTGCCTCGAAGGTGTTGGGTGACAGTCCACCGGTAATGCGAGCCGAGCAATTGGCTTTGAAGGGCAAGAAGAAGAAGGGCAAACGATCTAAGAATGGCAAGACCGCCAAAAAGAAGAAGGCTGCTAAGAACGGTAACAAGAAGGCTGGGCCTTTGTCGCCAAGCCGGCGGCGAAGGAGTCTGCTTCGCCACAAATCCAGGTCCTCGCATGCGCTCTCTGAGAAGGAAGCTGCAGCAGATGATGCCAAGCCAGTTGATGCAGCTTTGGAAGCCGAGCCAGCACTTGAAGAGAAGCCGAAGCCAAGAAGGGGTCGCAAACCCAAGCCTGTGGATGAACCCAAGAAGGATGACACCGCGAGCCCTGACAGCAAAGTGGCTGCAGCCAAGAAAAACAAGCCCAAAGCAGTGCCGAAAACAGCAGCAACAAAAGCAAAGGCAAAAGCAAAGGCTAAAGCAAAGACAACCCCAAAGGCAAAAGCAAAGCCAGCAGCAAAGGCAACAGCAAAGGCAACAGCAAAGGCAACAGCAAAGGCAACAGCAAAGGCGACAGCAAAGGCAACAGCAAAGGCAGCAGCAAAGGCAACAGCAAAGCGCAAAGCAAAGTCCACGGCTTCAGACAAGAAGCGGGAGCGGTCCACGGGGTCACTTGATGTTCAGATGCCAGATAACATCGACGACTGGGCGGACTTGAACGCAAAGGTGCTGTTGACTGCCTTCGCCAGGGAGTGGTATGATCACAGGCATGATCAGATGGCTGAGTTCAAGCTGCTTCTACGTGAGGCTTTGCCGAGTGCGCAAGACCATGAAGTTGCTACCGTGAACATCTACTGGACAAGGTTTTCCTGTGGAATTACCATCAAGTCGACGAGGAAGGATCTCGGGTCCTATCACCTGCCCCACAAGACCGTTCCGCCAAACCTTCGGTTGGCCGTGACCATCAGGTGTGCTCTGCTGATCGCTGCATGCCTTATTAAACACAGTGGGTTTGTTTCTTTGCAGCTTCGTTCTCGTGTTGCTTGAATTTCATGAGATCCCCTTCTATCCGAGGTTCAGTTTCTGGACATGATGATGTCCGAGAAATGCCCACACACTGGGAAGACCTACCGGGAGCTAGGAGTCGAGACGCTCCTGGCCCTCCCATTGGTCACCGAGGTCTATGAGAGCTTGAAGGAGGACGGAGTGGAGGTTATCGAGGAGATTGCCTCTTGGGGTGAGACTGCCGTGTAAAGGTCCGAGATTGCTTTGAGGTGTTACGATGATTTCTGAAAGACCCGGGGGTTTCGGGCTGGGCATTTTGTGTTCTGCCTTCGGCTCGACGAAGTCGAATAGTTTGAAGTTTGGGCGATGCTACAGTGTACAAAGATGGTGGCTGCATAGTCAGCCGGGTGCCGTTGTGATTTGGGGGTCTGGGCTTGAACTGAAGAGGTTCGCAGGAACCCGGACGGGGACACAATGTTGCTCCCTGGCGAGGCTTGCTATGTCGATGTACTTAGTGTGGCTGCCAAGATGTGGCCTGTCCTGCTGCGGGTTGTGATTGTACTTAGCCGCTTTAACGTCCTACCTAAGCCCTATATATATTTATATAAACCCTAAACCCCTAAACCCTAAACCCTATAAACCCTATAAACCATCTATTTGTAAAGGTGAATAACAAATAGTGAGAGGGTTGCTTTGCTTGAAATACGCAATGCGGCAGGGCGATGTGCCACACAATCGTTCTTTTGTGAGTATCTTCTGCTAGGCAAGAAAGCCAGGTTACCGAGAGGACATGTGTGTATGCATGTACCTGGACCCTTTGCAGCAAGCCCTTTCTATAGTCCTAAAACTGTATATGTTAATGTACGCACATGTGCATGTGCATGCAGCACAATGGAAAACTCCTCTTGCCTGGATAGAATCTTGTCTTGGATCGGCAACAGAGTTTGCCTCATGGGGTCGGCAGAGCTTGTTCCGAGGCTTGAAAATGAGTGTATCGATCGATCTCTGCAGAGTCAGCCTTGCTCACACAAGCGAGTGATTCATCTCTGCATGAACCGTTATCGCGAGAGCTACCATGATGTTCGTCTGCTGCACTCTTCCTTTGCCCAGGTCCCTACTGCCAAGCCTGCGGTGCGCCGGAAGGCCTGGTCCCACAGTGCAAGAAAAGACGTGCACAAGACGCTGAAGAACAGTCTGCTTCGCCACGTTTAACAATTCTGCTGCAGTCGCTGAGTGATGCTTCATGCCAGCTGAACAATGCGAAATGGTTGATTGCAGCACTCCATCGTCAGATTCCAGCCTGATCTTCGCAAAAGCAGGGCCCAAGACGAGTAGAGAGCCACCTGCCATCCCATTACGATTGGGAGCATGGTTTGTTTAGATGCTCTGGTGTGGCGATTGAAGGAGCTCCAGGTTCCGAAGGCAGGACAATTAAGGTACAGGTTTAAGATTCGTGTGAACAAGCTTTGTTTTGTGCATGGTTGCGATTGACTGACAAGGAGTTCGTGCTCTGCCTCCTGCTGCTGATTTGGTGTTATGAACACATCGGGGAGGACATGTGCAATCCAGGTGGCACACACAATTCTCTCAGGAATATCTAAACAAAGATAAACGCTTGAACATAATTGCGCCTTTGTCGCAGGACTTTCACATGCTGGAGTTCTTTGCGGGACGTGCCCGAGTCACTGAAGAGTTCCGGAGGGCTGGGTATCTCACCGCCAAATTCGATGTTTTGTACAATACAGCTAAGCCTGGCAAGAGCAACTTCATGGACCTCACGGAATCCAGTGGATTCTTGCTGCTCTAATGCACCCTATATACATTTTATCGTATGTAGATTTAGATATGTGTTGGCAGCAGTCCTGTTTGACCTCGCTCTAACTAAGAACCTCTTAGGTTGGCTTGCTTCTACATCTTACGGTGCGTGCCGGGGGACGCTATATGCCTGTTCGCTGTGAAATGCTCTTCATTTTGCTCAATGAACTCTGGCACAAGCAAAAGAACAGCTTGCAATGCGATGGGCTGGGGCGACATGCCTTCGGTGGTTGCAAGTAACCAACTGTTGGAGAGGCCTGCTCTTCTCCATTGCAATACCTAGAAAACCCTATAAACCCGAAGCCCTGCCTAATGCAATCTACCTTAAACACCCTACAAACCCCCATCGATCTATCTAACCTATATATACATATATCGTCCTTATAGTAACACAGTTTTGCCCTATGTGAGCCCTCTAACGTACTAAAGCCTCGAAACCCTGAACCCCTGACTCTGTAAAGAGATCGAGACCCTAAATAAGCCCGATCGATACAATCCATCAAAAAATCCCGAAGCCCTGTATAGCATCAGCCTTGAATCGAGAAAATGTAAACCCGTTCTATGCAGGACTGTGATGCTGCTCTACCTGGCTACGAGCAGAGGCTTGACGTGGCTGGTGGAGCAGCCCCGAACTTCTGTTCTGGAATTATACCCAACATTTAGGGCCTTGTTGCTGAGCTTGTACAGGGTCGCAGGACATCGAGCTGACACCCGACTGCAATGTATATAGTCTATAGTGTGTGACGTCATGTGCTGAGTAGACCCAGTTACTAGTTAGTTCGCTTTTATGTTGCTAGCCAAGGCTACCCGTGTCTGTTGGTGGATGAGCCATTACGGGAGCCCCACACCGAAACGGCAGTACATGTGGGGCAACTCCGCCTCAATCTCCAGCATCGACAAAGGCAAGCTCCAAGTCGTGGCCCTGCGACGTGGCAAAGGTACTGACAAGAAAACTGCTAGGTATTATACAAACCAGCATGGAAAGAAGTGTTGGGAGGGCACACGATGGCTGAAGAAGACACAGTGCCTTGATTCAATATCTTGCAAGCCTATCAACTGTGCTGTACTGCCACATTGTGCATGTGTGTATGTAGAATGCCAACGTATGTGCTAGTGAATCTGAGGGAGTATCCATTGGCCTTCGCGCGGAAGCTTGTGTCTATGAATGCAGACTTGACGAGATCATCCTGTGGCCAACCAGTGCTACCCGATCCTTTGCCAGATGCTGTTGAAACCTTTCAGTCGATGTCTTGGGGCCAAGAGTCTGAACTTTGGCAGTTTGCAGAGCTCTCTAAAGTGTTCCTGTACATTAGAGGCAGCAAGCGCCTCCGTATCCCGGAGAAGTGGGCACCTTTTATCCCGAAGGCATTTCCTGCTCTCTCCTAGAACACCGTTGCTGGCCTTTGTACGGGTTTCGATCGTCCGTGTATGAGAGATCTCCTGTGGGAAAGACAGAGGGAGCGAGAGAGAAAGAGAGAGAGAGAGAGAGCAAAGAGGACGTACATAAACTTTGTTCGGATCCTACAGGATCAGTATGTAAAGATTTATGAAAAACACTCCGAAGACTAATCTATTAGTGGAAGCCTTTAGCTGGTTGTTTGGTATACAAAAATATTGTCAACACTCAAATTCGAGTCGCTTTGGATGTTGGTTGCAGCAAACATAGTAGAAGCAATGGTTGTTATGAGCTGCTTAATTCAACAACAAAGGGTCAGCAGAAGAGCAGAGAGATAGGAAGATAGAGACAGAGAGAGAGCGAGAGGGAGATGAGAGAACAAGAGATATATAGGAGAACCCAGTATATCAGTATATAATAACCTTGTATGTTTATGAACCGGTTTATGTACATATATATATATATATGTACCACGTAATTAGTAATTACAAAGTAATTCATACAGACCGCACCAAAAAAGGAAGACAGTGCAACAGCTATCCGGATAATCGGGGATTGAATCCGACGACTTAATCTTGATCATATGGTTCCTCGTTCTGTCCCTTTGTATTTCAGAGAGAGATCTAGTGACCATAGATACTGCAGTAGATACGGTATATATATATATATGTATATATATATATCATATTATCTATATATCTATATATACCTATCTATCTATCTATATGTGCTATTATATATGTATATGTATGCATAGTATACTCTGCCACTGCTGCTGCTGCTGCTGCTGCTACCGTTTCTTACTACTACGGCGACGGCGAAACGACTATACTATATACTGATTCTATGTGTATATATATATATATATGCACTGTATCTATTTATAGCAATATATATATATACATATATAGATAGATAGATAGATAGATAGCTAGATATACATGCATATATATATATACTGCTGTACAACTGTGTATATATATATATATATATATATATATAAATATACTCCTACTGCTTGGATCTAGTACTTTATAAATAATATACATATATATATGTATATCTACCAAAGTTCTTTACTAAACATATTTAGAAACAGGTAGATACCCAGGAGCATCCAGGCCGTGCCCCTGGAAGGAACCCATCAGGACTGCCTTCGAGAGCCCATCGTCATCGTTTCCAGCAGTGGCTTCCAAGAGCCTCAAATGAGTCATTCGGAATTACAATTGAAGTCGATGTAATCTATTTATCCTATAAACCCTCTATATTAAACCCTAAAAACTCTTAAACCCTAAATAAACGCTTGGCTTCGAGTGGTCCTTGGGAGGCCTCGCTTGCTCCTAGTTTCAGGTGGGCTGTTCCTAGGTTGTGAAGTTAATTTGGGTAGGCATTTCGAGAATAAGGTTTGAGCCTCGATTACACTTCAGCTTCTGAATATACACAAGCGATCCTTTGGCCTCGGGGATACATTTGCTGCTTTAAATAGAGCTTTGGAAGGGTTTCTGGATTCTAAGAAGCCTCTTGGCTTGTGTCTTTGTTGGGTTGCCTGGTAAACATATATATATATATATATATGTATATATATAGAATTATATATATATATATATAGTATAGAAGCCAGAAAGTTGGAACGTTGAATTATCCGAAGATTATAATATGTGTATATATATAGTGCTATATAGGATCCCTGTATTCTACATATATATAAAAATATATGATGAGAATGATGTTCCAACTTTCTGAATTCTATATTCTTTATATATGTATATATATATACACTATATACATATATATTATACATATACATAAGCAGGTTTGGACTTTGTAGGTTTCGAGGTTGCCTTTCTGGATTTGGGCTAGGTTTGTGGGGTAATGCAGTACTCTTTTTGGAACTAGATTTCAGCTTGCAAACAGGGTCCGTGGGATGGATTGCGGGATTGATGGTGTTAAGTGGGCTGCGGGATTGTGTTGTATATTAGGGCTAGGCGGGCTGCGGGATTGTCGGGTACGTGGGCTGCGGGATGGGCCTTCAGGACTAGGTTCGGTACGGGCGGCCTGCGGGATGGTCTTGTAGCTTGGGAACTAAGCTTTCCCGCTCTGCGGGGCAGGTCTGCGGGACGGTCTGCGGGACGGTCTGCGGGACGGTCTGCGGGACGGTCTGCGGAATGGTTTGGTTTTAATAGAGTTTATATAGACCACCAAGCTGCGAAAAACTAGGGTATCAGCCCCGAACCCGCAATAACCCAAAATTAACCCATAAAAACCCCATAAATACCCATAAAAACCCAAAAAATAACCCGTGAGCGCGGAAAACCCGGTTTTCCCCAACCCGTGTGTACCCCATAATTAACCCGTGTGTACCCCGTAAACACCCGTAAATGATTTATGGGTTATAACCACCCAGGATAGATGCGTGCCGCAGACGCGTCAATATATCCATATGAAGTCCAGCTGTATAGAGCCGGGAGACACCTCAGGAGAAGTGATGCTGGAGTTCGGAACAAAAGTCGTTCAGATTCGGACTAGGCGTTGATTCACATAGTCTTGATGCAACCGTGTTGGCTTGCTGCTTCAACGATTTGTATAGTTTCTGTCAACTGCTTCTATCGCAGGTTTTTTTGGGCTTAGACGCTCCAGGGGCAGACGCGCAATGGCGGGGATGCCTGTACAGTCGAAGTGCTGGAGTTGCTCGACGCTGGATGAAGGAATCCAGCATGTCCTACATGATGCTAAGATGGAGGTAGATGATGAGGAAGCCCAGCTTCTTCGTGAGATCCAGGCAGGTTCGTGTGAGTTATTAAAGCTCCCGTAGCTAATGTACGACACACCCAAGGCCCTATAAACCTGTGCAAGGGCTTATATACAATGTTCCTAGTTGGTGCTTCGGATGGGTTTCTGTTTCGGATGTATGTCAAGAGTGTCTTCCTCTATATATATATATATATATATATATATATATATATTATATTGTCTATATACATATATATATATACACACTAATATATTGAATANTATAATATATATATATATATATACACATGAATATTCATATATGTATATATATATATATGTACAAAAAATATATATATATATATATATATATATAATATGTGTGTGTTTACAGGGCTGCTGAACTCTGAACCCACAACAAAACATAGCAAACTACCTGTGCAGCTATCAGCTCCTAACCCAAATCCGGTATGTAATGCCCACACAGACAAAATGCCCCTTCTTTCCTGGTGCTCCCAGGTGCTCGAACAACAAGCTGCCCACGCTGCAGAAGCTCCCGAGGCTTGTTTGGAATAGGTCGCAGGAAATCAAGCCGTCTTGATTGGCTGTAATCTAAAAATAGCTTTCATGCGAGGATGCTCATGATGGGCTTCAATTTGCTCTTCCCGTTGCTGCTGTGCCTGAAGTCCAGCCCTCTGCTGATGAAGAGCTGGAGCTTGCTGAAGTCGAACCCTCTGCTGAAGAGCTTGAGCTTGCTACCCCTGCTCCATCCATGCAAGAGACTGTCCCAGCAAGCCCCTGAGAGTGTGTCCGCGGTTCTTGTGCACATGCTTCTGTTCAAACTTGAAACAGTATATAGTATGTAAACACAGTATAAATGGCTTACGAGCTTAGGCTTCTGCAGAGGAGCTGAAGGATGCGGGCTTGTGTGGGGAGATGGTGGTTGACAAAGAGGGCATGGACAACGCCACACGTGATGACGATTACTTTGCAGAACCTTTCTTGCAATCTCTGAGCCTTATCAGTTCAATCCTGGAACTCATGCACCAAGTTGCCCATCCAGGTTGAAGTCAACACCGACGATGAGCATGCAGTGGACGACCAGGAGGACGACGACAGCTTGAAAGCCAGGCTTACCGGCACCTTTGGTGTGAAGCCAGAGAAGGATTCTGAAGGGTGTACTGGGGTTGCAAAGCGCCCCATTCCTACGCCAGCCCGGGCCGCGGAGCCTTTCTTCAAAAAACAGCGAAAGATGCCCACCCGACAGGACTTGACGCATGCCAATTTTTGCTTTCTAGCGAATTCTAGGTCGTATATAGGTGATTCTATGTACTACTTCTACCCAGCAGGAACGATTGCTCCTTGCGTCGAAGGCACGCATCAGCAGGATGTGTGCTCCCAAGAGCCGGCGAAAGGACCTCGAGGTGCCAGACTTTGTGAAACAACATTGGCTTGCTAACAAAGATGAGATGGGTCGCTTGCTCCTGGACTTGAACTTCGACAAGGCTTGACCTTAACTTGATGCTTAAGGCTTATATAGATATTCCTCTGCATGAGCTATCTAGTTAGTGCCAACCCCAAAGTCTGTAATATCTGTGACAGGCCAAGTTCATCAGCCAGCTGGAGGTCATAATCTCCAAGAAGCAGAAATACACCGTTGTTGTGGACCAGGGCTGGTACACAAAAGATGAGATGCAGAATGAGCTCAAGTGGTCCCAGCTCTGCCCCCAAGTTGTTGATGTGTGTTTCGCCGGTGCATGTGATCATGAGGCTCAGGCTTTTTGATCTGTGTGGGTCCTTACTATTACTGAGGAAGAGAGTGCTCGCAGCGATCAAGTACTGCGAGAGCCAACCGGACACTCATGTCCGGCATGAATCCCAATTGACGATTATCCCGAATAGTGGCTTTTCCTCATACATATATATATATATATACCCCTCTCTCCCAAGCGCATTCCGAGGCAAAACCTCTATGATGGCGAGAAGGAATTCTGGGTCACTTTGCGGGAAAAGGGCACCCACAAGCAGCAGATCAGCCACGAAGAGACGCACAAACCCATCCAGGCAAGCAGGCTTACACGCCTCTATATATGTTCACCCCGAAAAATCATCCCCATATAACATATACACCCTTGCTAAAGCCCGATCGACACCTCAATAGGAACAGTTCGTATTCCGAAATATTGTAAATTTCTCACTGGGGATGCATACATGATTTCCATCCCCTGCCACAAACTTTCTGTCTCCGAGAGGCGAAGGAGGATGGGCTGGTGCTGCCGGACAACTGCTTCAAGGGCTTGGAGAAGATGCAGAACCGGGCTGTTGCTGATGAGAAGATGTCTCTAGAAGAGAAGCCCGCGGATGATAAGTTCAAGCCGGTTGGGTGTTGCCAAAAGTATTCTAATTACTCTGTGTATTCTGTTGGCTTGCCTTTGTAGGCTAGATAGCTTCCTCTTGCAATCACTTCATCCCTGCAGACGGAAGAGTCGCTCAAGAAATTGAACGACTCGATGTTGCAGAAGGTCAAGAAGACCAGGACTTTGATTAAGGAGCTCAGGACAAGCTACGACGAGAAGAACCCTGATGTAGCCAAGCAAGCAGCTGAGTATTCCCAACGTGTGCAGAACATTTAGTTACAAAGCCAGAACAATCCACATCCCATAGCCTAGGGCCATCGACACTCTGGAGAAGGACATCCGCGGCCTGGATGACTTGTTCGACAAGGGCCAGGAGCTTGTCGTCAGCAGCGGGCTGCAAGGTGGTTGGAACGAGGAGCAGCTTGCCTTAGCTGATGTGCTTTTAAATGGGCTGGGACTGTAGTTCAGGTTCATATATATATACATACATGAATTTCGAAAGTTTTTGATATCAACATATATATATATAGATACACTCTAACATACATATATATATATATAGATACATACATCTGTTTATATACATATATACATATATATATATATATATTTATTTATATTTATGTGTATTTATAGATACTGCGATATTTATTTGCCTTTCAAAAGAAAACACTCTCTCCCACCCCGTGAACTTAAGCCCCTCCCACCCTCTGAACTTAAGCCCTTCCCATCCTCTGAACCTTAAGCCCCATATATATATATATATTTATAAGTAAACCCTGCAAAAGCCCTTAATTGAACTCTCACTCATTCCCAGGCTATGGAAGAAATCCGAAGCTCACATTCGAAATGCTACTTTCCAGCCCTGAGCTTATCGGTCGCGCCATTCGCCAGTCTGCTGCTCATGTATGAACATCATACGATTCCACAAAAGCTGTCTTTTATATTCGAACAATTACCAGGTGCTCACGCGCCACGGCCAGCGAGCAGAAGATCCGGCTGCTTGTGCCGAAGTTAGCTTTCAGCTTGGAAGAGGCTGTGGGGTTTGATTGTGGGTTTCAATCAGTACAATATAGGGGTGAAGACCAACCTTATGTCACTCCCGTTTACGAACCCGACATATATACGAATCCTATCCTCAATGATGGATCACACGTCTCCTCATATGTGGATTTCCGACTATACATATTTGCAGGGCTTCAGGGTTTATTGTGATTTAGATACGTTGGGGGTGCTAAGGTTTCAACGTAATATATATCTATATATATATACATATATATATATATGTATATATACATATATATATATATATATATGTACACAGGGCTTTTTATCTATGTTACACAGCTGCTATGTATGTGTATATATATATATACATATAGGGCTTTACGGTTTCAGGGTCTCTTTCTCTCAGGGCTCTAGCTGCAGGTGTTCCCCAAACCCTTTCGATTCCTCAACTCCTCTATTACATAAGTAGTCAAGAATACATGGCACTCCTTGAGTTCTTCAAAATCAGACTTTACAAACCTGGCCGCGATGGCAATCCTACAACCTCTATATATAAGTATTTAAGTGTAAACCCAGTAACTCCAAAGCCGGAAACAACATCCCAAATTAAGATACTCTCCGAAATCCCAGGACATCCGCAAAGCCCTTCTTCGACAAGCAGGTATTGCAGGCGAGAGCCCCCCCAAAGCCGAAGGCCAGCCCGAAGCAGCCGGCCGCCAAGAAGGCGGTGGCGAAGAAGAAGTAGAGCCTGTGCTCTTTCGAGGGCCGATGGCTGGGGAGCTGCAAATTCGGTACAGTTCTGTTGTTGTGCAGCAAATGTCATAACAGGTGGGATGTTCTCGCACTACATGTATCGACCATTGTGTTCATCCGCAATTGATCTCTTTTGTAGGGAGTGAAATACAATCTCTCGCTCGCTCTCTCACTTTCTTTGTTCACGCATGTTGTTTGAACTTGTCTACTTGTTGTGTCTCGGCTTGTCAGTCTTAATTGCTTCGTGTTTTCTTCATGCTTTCTACAATTGCCCTTGTGTTTTTTACCTGCATCTCCTCCCTTTCTTTCTTTCTCTATCTCTCTCTCTCTCTCACTCTTACTCTCGCTCTCTCGCTCTCTCTCTCCACCCTCCCTCATATCTACCAGGATAATTACAGACTGCTGGGTCCAAAGATTTGGGTGTGCATGCATTATTTGACAAATTTGATGCTGCCGGGCAACAGAAGGGTTTCAGCACCAGGGGTCTCGACTGAAGAGTCCTGTCCATGGGGACGATGACGACGTTTAGGCTCTGCGGCTGTGGGAAAAAGAGAAATCATTGCTTTCACTTCTGAACGTTGGACGACATCTACCTGCAGTCTGGGCCAAAGCTCATTCTACGTGCCAGGTATCAAGCCTGGCAAAGCTCTCCGAGGGCTGGCAACTGCAATTGGCAATGGAGTCGGGTCCTGAGTCATCAAACGAAGCACTGGAAGGATTAGGACAGTTCTAGTGGTCTTACTTGTCTCCAATAGGAAGGTGATTTGCCATGAGTAGAAGCATGGGCTCAAAATACAGGACATGAGCATCAGAGGTTTTCGAATCGGGCCACGTTCGAACACATCAGCACTAGGTCACTAGCTAGCCTAACCGGGTTGTTCTCAGTGAAGTACTCAACAGTTTTAGATTCTAGATGCATTCAGCACAAACTCTCCAAAAAGATACTGGCTATATATGCTTGCTTTGTCCTTGGATGGGAGATGCAAACCTCGATCCGTGTGTTGGCTCGGACGATGAGCTACTAGAGCTGTTGACTTGTCATCGTTCGGTGCTCTTGGCTGCAAATGGATGCTTTTCTTCACTCCGTCGCTTGAACAGTCAATGTGTTGAGCTCTCTCGGTTTCACTCAGGAAGCTGAAGGGCCATTTCCCTGGTCCAAGAGACTGACAGAAGCAGCAAAGTCCCAGGATAGCCCAGAATGTCGCCGGCAAGCTACGCTGATATCCAACTACATGAAGCTCATGACAGGTGAACCCCCAGTGCGTGTTCGGCCAATCAAGTTGCAACAGTATGAGAATCAAACCGATACTGTTTCCGTGCCCGTGTGCACCCCTGATTGCGAGACAGTTGCGTGCATCTCATATAAGCTTCCAGCTGCTGGAGTCACGCCTGGAAAGGTCTTGCAGCACTGTTCGAGGCAGTTGGAAAAGTTGTTCCATGAGAAGGGGCCCCTCATATTTAAGATAGGATACACACACGATGCGATTTGGCGGTGGACGAATGCAATTTATGGCTATATTCACGATGCTGATGGATGGACTGATATGATGATCCTGTACGCCACTGATGAGCCCTACGGTCCTGGCATGCTGGAGGCATGCCTCATCGACAAATTCGCAAGTCGCTCCTTCGAACTATCTTGTTGGTTGGACCATCTCTGGCCCTCTCTGTTTCTCTCCTTCTTTGCCTTCTCCCTCCCTCCCTCTCTCTCTCTCTCTCTCGCTCTCTCTCTCTCTCTCCCTCTGTCCCTCCTTCCCCCCCCTTCTCTCTCTCTCTCACTCCCTCTCGCTCTCTCTCACTCACTCACTCTCTCTCACTCTCTCTCGCTCTCTTTCACTCACTCACTCACTCACTCTCCTTCTCTCTCCGTGTGTCTCTCTCTCTCTCTCTATAATCCATGTGTCTGTGTGATGTGCACTGATGTCCACCCAAGGCAAGCCTGGATGTCGAAATGTCAGACTGGGCGGCGATACCATGAACTCGGAGCAGTCTACCTCGCTGAGCAGATATATGACATATGCAAAAGCCTCCCACATGCAAGCGGCCATCAAAGCGCTGCAGCTGTGGTGTGCTAGTGACAAAACAGTGTGCTTGACTGCATGCATGGGATTGCTTCCACATGTTCGAGCTGTGTAACTGTACCATGATGAGCATACTATAGCGCAAACCGCTCGCCGAGGCCAGCTACCGATCCGCGATACGTACCGCACGGGATGTGGTCTCAGACATCGGGGAACAGGCAGCGGCAAGTAGTGGAGGCCTTGTGGAACTAGCTCGTATTTCGGAGTATAGATCAGAGAGAGATGGCTCACGGCTACTTGGGGGCAAAGCTGGTCTGAGTTTGCCAGTTCCACTGTCAATGCTCGGAGAGAACGATCTTGCTTTCCCCATTTTGAAGCTTCGAGATTGGGGACAGTTTCTTGCTGACAAGCATTGCCTACACCTGCTGGTCGGCTTGGCTAAACCCGACTTGAAAAGAGAGCAAGACATATGTGAAGAATTTTGGGCCAAGAACAAGAAGCTTCAGCCGGAGCACCAGATCTATGAACGCTTTGCTCAGGGCTCCTTGGAGCCAAAGCTAACGTTTCCATTCGTTTATCACGGAGACGAGGGGCGGGGCCGTCGCCGTTCGCCGTTTCTTGTGGGCAATTTCCACAGCTTAATGGGAAAGGGCACTCAGGAGCAATGTGGACAGCCCAGGCCATATCTCAAACTCCGGATGAATTTTAGGGACAGCTCCCTGATCACGAGACTTCTTCATTGTGCAGTTCCCAAAAAACTGCACCAGCAAAGCCACATATTCCATGCTCTTATGGAGAGTGTGGCGACTGAAGCTGAGTTCATGGTCAACACTGGTGTGGTGCAGAACTACACTGGCCGCAAAGTCCAGAAGTTTTTTTGGGCATCAACTTTTTGACTTTGCTTGATTCCTCCTGCCTCCTAAATAGATGCCTCCTAAATAGAGAACATTTTTACACATATATGAAAAGGATCTACATCTTTTGTTGGAGTGGCTTCCTGGAACAACCGAAAGCACCTATCTATCTTACGTAGAACTAGCTAGATTTTGTCGAGCAAGCCAGGTTTACTTCGCAGTGATTGCTGTCACAGGCGACTGGCCCTGGCTTCATCGCAGCGGCTGTCTTGCGAGGAGCTTCAACAACATTCCGAAAAAGACTGGTGACAAGATGACAGGGATTTGTCACAGGTGTGCCGCGGGGACCGAAGGCATACCCTGGGAAGTTGTTCATGAAAGGAATCCGCTTTGGCTTGGTACAACCTTTTCTCTGTCTGGATTCGCACAAGTGCCTGCTGTCGCTCGGCTGCTTTCTGTCCCTGGGCAGGAGGAAGGCCTCCTGAGGTTTGACCTTTTTCACGCTTTCCATTTAGGTGTGGGCAAGCATTTTCTCGGAAGCTGCCTTGCCCTGTGGAGCACTCACTTTCCGGGAAGCAACGTGGAGCTGCGCTTCGAAGCTTTGGAGTTTGCCTTTTTTTCGTGGTGCCGAGCAAACAAGGAGGTGCCTGTGCTCACCCGCCTCACGAAGGAAACAATTCAATGGACTTCGACCTTGGATTTTCCTGCTGCCAACTGGTTCAAGGGGTCGGTAACGACTGTGATGTTCAAGTTTTTGGCAGCAACCATGTGCCAGCAAAACTGGACCCACGAACCCATGCTGGAAAAGGCTGCCGAGGCAATTCAAAGCATGAACAAGTGTCTGTCAGCTCTTTATGCTTCGGATTTGTTCATGGAACCAGGGCGGGCCATAGAAATCGCTGAAGATGGGCTTCGGTTTTTGCGCCGGCTGGCATGGTTGGCCAAGCAAGCCGCCAAAGATCAACGTGCTCTTTGGCTGCTGACACCGAAAACTCACATAATCCACCACCTGCTGCTAGAGGACTTGTTGCTACCCGCCCGACAAGGCAATTGGCCGATGAATCCGCTTTCGTGGAGCGTCCAAATGGGCGAAGATTTTGTTGGCTTCAGCAGTCGACTGGGGAGGAGGGTTGATCCCCGCACATGTTCGAAACGCTGCATAGAGAGATATCTCTATGCCGCTTATGCACAGTATGTCAAGGCGAAATACATCATACCGCGCTCATGACTGCACGAAGTTGTACATAATATACACTATAATACACAGTTAATATTGCACAAATGTGTAGATGTGTTTACTGGTGTGACAGTGCATCTTGAGCTGCCCTCTGGGCTCCCGACATCTATTCTGGATGATGGCCACGAGGGAGAGCAGAAAGGCCACACGGAGACTTCGATCAGATGCAAGCCCTTCCATACCCATTTCAATTCCAGATCCCTCCGACCCGATCAAGCTTTGTATGGGATCTTTATGGGATCTTACAGGGTTTCAGTTGGAGGTATGTTGGGTACGATTTGGGCTGTGCAATGTTCTGCATCGGGGATCAAAGCGAGGATGAAAGGTTGCTTGTGTTAATGCCTGAAATTGAGGGTTTTGGTAAAACCCGGTTTTCATGTAAATAACCCGGTTTTGTCCCATAACCCTATTTTTTATAGGTTTCAGGCTCTGAAGGTATTCTTACCAATACTACTATTGTTTTTTTTGTATTTCTGTTGTTGGGAAGCAGCATCTCCACCTCACATGCTTCAAAATCCCAGTCTGCTGCGCTATATCCTGGATGAATTTGCTCCAGGAGCTGGGCAAAGGAAACTAGCTTGGCGATTGAAAGCCTTTGAACAATATTGCTGAACAAGATCCTGTTAGGCCCAATAATGGAAAACATAAAATGCTCCAAAAGCCTAGCTGAGAAAGGAACTGTCACACTAGACCCCTGAAAGTAGCATCATTGATACGGATATTCCTCAACCCGATTTAAGACTTCTTAGATTGTAAAGTTTTCTGAAAAAATAGGGGTCCTTATGATAAAGCACCTAGTATTTAGAGACTTTTAATCACGCTACCTACTGTCTGAAACCGCAACCTTAGACCCGCACCAGACCTTCTACGACAAAACGCAGTAAATCCTAAACTCAAAACTACAACTCCTTACCTAGACCCTCAAAAGTAAGTGAAAGAATGGCCCAATACCTATAAAAGGGTAATTCAGCCCCAAGACTCCAAAACGGCCGTACTTGCCGAAACTACGATATTCAAGCCCGACCCTCAAGCAACGCCTTTGGAAACACACTGGTCCTGGGGCAACTTTAAGTCGTTGGAGACGTAGCTGCCATCCTCTCCGGCTTAGTATGATAGGGGCCTGAATGGAAGGGACCTTTAGGGGTTTTAGGCTCAATATGAGGGCGTGAATACAGGGGACCTAAAAGGGTTTTCTCTGGTCTCCATAGAATACAGAGGCCTTTGACCCATAAACCCTTGGGTCTCTCGGTAGACACAGACCTCCAGTGGGGTCCGTTCTTACCTAATTTTCACGCACTC
This sequence comes from Symbiodinium sp. clade A Y106, assembly GCA_003297005.1. NCBI lineage: Eukaryota > Dinophyceae > Suessiales > Symbiodiniaceae > Symbiodinium > Symbiodinium sp. clade A. The sequence goes on from BGNK01000163.1 coordinate 155,458, forward strand.
TCCAGAATATTGACCTACATGACTACTATCAGATCATCATAATTGGCTTCTCGGATTTAGGATAGTACTATCCTATACGCGAGATCCCAAGTATGCGGCTCTTTGTGCTCTTCGGGATAACACTGCAGGTCCGGTCCGGCAGCAGCTGGCAGTTCGCCCTGTAGTACTCCCACATGAACAGTGCCTGTCGCTTTCGAAGGCACTGGGCTCGATACAAGGCGGACTTGGGCTTGTTTAGACGGGATCCAGGTGCCGGGTTGCTTGGGGGACCAAGGGCCTTGCCGCAAAGATGGGTTAGGGCTTCATGGTGCTGCGTCCAGCGCAGATGAACACGCAATTAGTCCTTTCAAGGTATGGAGTTTGAAGGCTGCGGTGGGTCGTGGGGGAGTCCAAAGCTTGTCTCCTAAACCCGATAACCTTCATAGAACCCGGATAATAATATAGTGGCCAAAATAATTTTAATAGGGTTTTGGGGCCCATTATACTATAGTTATAATAAGGACCCCCCCCTATTGTACCCTTATACATCCCTTATAGTTACAAAAAGGAGCCTTGTAGAGGCCCCTTTTGGGTGTCTTGGATGATAGTCTGCCGGGCCCTTGCGCTCCCCGCTCCGCTGAGACTTCCTATGGGTCCCATGGGTAGCGGGCTCAAGGTTTAGAGCTCAGGACTGACTATTAGGGTTTAGGGTTTAGGGTTCAGGGTTGAGTTGCGGGTTACAGGAAATTTATCGCAGTCTTAGTCGACAGCAAACTGTGGCAAGACTGCTCTGGAAAAGATTGCGGTCCCGAATAAAGGCCTGAAACAGAGATGAAGGTGGGCAGGTTTGAATAAGGCTCGCTCATTGGGTTGTATGAAAACATGAACTGACTCGATTACAAGCCATAAAACTCTAAAGCCCTATCCCAGCACCTAAGCACCTAAGCATGGCCGTCGTGGAGGGCCTGTAGCAGAAGCACACATAGGAAGCGGATGGGTACGCAGAGAAGAAGCTTCCGGCAGCCTTGGTCCAGCATCTCGGTGTTCTTTAGAAGTGCCGGTTGAAGATGTCAAATCTCTTCAAGGTGCTCCCCCAGACTTCACGAAGACACCACTATACAGTCATTGACGTTCTGGCACGCTTGTGGCAACCTATGAGCTCGTCGGGATCGCCGACTCACATGAATTTTCTGCTTCGATTTTGTTGCATGGAGGTTCCGGGGCTGCTTGGACGGGCTTGGGACGGCTCTTGGCGTGTTTGGCTCTTGCCTCCGCCAAGGAAAGTATCTGGAAAACACCCCTGCCGGCGCGAGGCTTCCCTGAACTCCAAGCCCAAAACCAAACCCAAACCCAGGCCCTGCATCATGTACACCGCAAAAGAGCTATAGATATAATATATGTAGATAATAAAAAAAAATTTATATATATATATATACATGTATATATATATATATACATATATATATTTTTATGTATGATCCATCATCGACCGAGATCCAGAACGATACTTTAGGTGAGGGACGGTTCCAACCAAGCTCCTGGGCGATGTAGCGCTGCAGTGCCTGACAACGCAGTATGGGCAATTCTTACAGTAGCGGTCTCTTGCTCTGGCATCTTGGCAACAAGGATCCGAATCTACGCTGATATTTATTCCTAAAAATAACTTTCACTTTCTCCTTTGGCAGTCGTTAGCGTTCTGTGGAAAGTGCTTGGAGACCTCGTCGACTCTTCATTGGCACGAGCTTCCAAGTTCACCGGCTATTTCCATAATCCCCTACCTGACCCCTCACAGCATCTAGAAACCCTAGGCCTCAAACCCTAAACCCTATATATATATATATATATGGTGCAGAGCAGGCCACAGCTGAACAAGATGATCCCAGCATCCAACTGGTAGGGTTTCGGCTCCTAGGGTTTAGGGCTTATAGGGGTTTAGGGGTTTGGGGTTTAGGGTTTCTTGCTGCAAGGGCAAACTCAGGGGGGGCTCTGGGTTTTGGGGAGAAGGATTGATGACGTAAGATGGAAACAGCTACATGTCTGCCTAGACACTGCAGTCCTGCTAGTGGTATGGACGAAATGCCACATTACGTAACAAGTATCCTGAGCAGTGAATGGGAGTTCCATACGGGCAATGCACGGGGTTTGTCCACCCCAAAGCCTTAAACATCGTAGCCAGAGCTTTGCACTCCAACCTCCACAAGCCTACAACGGCGAAGCCCCAAACCCAAAACTCTTGGCCCTCGACCTTAACACCGGAAATCGAAACCTCGAAATCTCGCCAATCCTAAACCCTAAGCCCGTGAGCCCTAGATTCCGAGACCCGATTCTCCGGCACCTGGGCATCCGTCTCCTTCTCTGTTGGCTCTGTGTCGAAGTTCGGCAAGTCCTGGCGTCGTTTCAAAGCCCAGTTGTCAAGGTATACCCTGAATTGGTACCCTAAGACGTCTGCTTGGCTCGAGGTTTCGGCTTGGGGTTTTAGTAGGGGCCTTATATAGTTGGAATAAGGTTCTGTTAAAGGCTGCTTCAAAGGGGTTATAGACTGGTTACCATAAGGGGTATTATGGGGGCTTTACTATAGGGGCCTTAATATTTGAGGAGGGTTTTGGTGTATATTATACTACCAGTATAGTAAGGAGCCCCATGCATAATATTGGTAACTATTTAGGCCCCTACATTGCGTATCAATGTTCGAGCCCTGGGGATGTGTAGGATGTGAAGTGGGCTTTCTCTGGGGAAACCGACGCCCTTTACATGATTGTGTGCAGCACTGGCAGCACTTTCCTCAATGTTCGAAATGATGTGCTTCGTCAGGGTCGAAGAAAAACGATGAAAGACCTGATCAACGCAGCACAGGACGACGTCGGAGAGCTTTCATCGGATTCCACAGTTGTAGTGTAGACTCCGGATCTATGCCATCTATGATCTGTGAATACCAGATCTGCGACACTTGCTCAGGCATAGGATGAACTGATAGCCTTTTGCAGATTGCCTTTGCCACTGAAGCCATCCGAGCTGTTTCGATCGATGGACATAGTTTGAAGGAAGCTCAACCGTGTTTCTCGAGATTGTCCCTTCGCAGAAGCGGTTTTAACACTAAGCGCCAATATATGACATGTAGTTGGGATTTCGGGCGTACAGCACGCACCGCTTGGTTGTCGTCCTATATGGGACAGGAGACATCTCTCTCTGCACATGCTGGCACATACATACATACAGTATATCTATACAAAGTGTGTATGTATATATACATGTATACATACACACACTCAGTGTGTATTCATGAGATGCCTACACACACATGCACATGCAGAGGCACCTGCGCATGTGTGTATCGCAGCCACCTATCCACAACCATCTTTCACTTCGGATTGGTTCATGACTGCATGTGTTCCTGTGCAATTAATTGTTGGACACAGATGTGCATGATGGGTTTATGTGATACTCACTCGCTGCTCCCATCAGTCCCTAACTCTAGCTCTGTGTCGACAGCATTTCCTATTGAGACCCGGTGAACACCGCGACTTGTTGCGATGCGAGCCGTTCATACGGGAGCTTCCATGCAGAAGCCGTAGACTAGGCTCGCCTTTGGAAAGAAACCCTTTGGAACTTATTCGGATAACACCTCGTCTGAGGCACAATGAGTGAAGATACACCATATCGCACTTAGCAATATAGGGGGGCCTGAATAATTGCAATTGGGTTCTGGAGTAAACTATACTGTAAATGTTATGGCCCCTTTCTTAGACCTCCTAAACTCTGAACCCTAAACCTTTTGCCCACTTTGCCGCCGACCATTTCGTCCACATCGAGCACAAAGGCCAACGCGAGGGAGTTCACAATCAAGTCCACCTGGCGCATGGTTCGCTATAGAGACATGCTGCGATTATGCCTAGGGCTATAAGAGGATATCATGCTATTTCTCCGGATCTCCTAAACCAAAAGCCCATAAAACTCTAAAGCCCTAAACCTCTAAAAATCCACCCCAAACCCCCCAAACCCTAAACCCTCCAGGAGGGACTACTCATATTGGGGAAAACTGGTCAAATCTGCCTATAGCTGCAAAAGTTTCCCAAACCCCAAAACCCTAAACCCCTAAACCTACACCCGCAACCCCAACCCAAAACCCTAATCCCAGTGTGTTTGGTGGTTCAGCGTCGCATTTCGGCAGGTCAGGAGGAGACTTGGGTTGCAATGGAAGGGACCGGCAAGATTCGCCCTCTGTTCGGGCTTAATGTTTCGAGTTTGGGCGAAGTCTATGTAAGTGAGGGGGCCGATAGTGGGTCTATTAGGGAGTTTCCGAACATAAGGGGTACCTTATTTTGGGGTCCTGAAAACAAGGATCCTACTATTTAGGGTACTGTTTCAAGGTTCCCTATTTTGGGAAACTCCCAGTTTCGGCTTATGGTTTCGAAGCTCAGGGGAAAGTGCCGCGTTTTCGAAGTTGCCATTAGACAGAAATCGACAACATCAACCGTTCTGAGCTGACTTCTCCGTGACGGGGGCAAGCGAGGGAAAGCGAACATGGGGCAACAATAGTTGGAATAGGGTTTGGAGTATAATACACTGTAGTTCTTATACGCGGACTACAAGGGAATGTCATTAGCAATGCTTCCGACCACTGCATGACGTGCTCTTAGGTTTTGGCGGGTATTTACGGCTTTAGTAGGTTTTAGGAATCAGGGTCCAGATTTCAACCGGTGGAACGAAGGCTACGTACTGAGGTCTCGGCGATGCCAGCGGTCTCCATCAAGTAGTGGACACCAGACTTGGACAATGCCTCACAGTTCACTGCCAATCACTTGGGGCCACTAAGGTTTAGGGTTTGGGGTTTAGGGCATCAGCCCAACAGCAAACTCATGGTGCTAGACGGGATGGCGGGGATCGTGACAACAGTTCGTTCAGAGGCGCGTTCCGTGCTACCTGCTCCTACAACGTCCGTTCTTGGAGGAAGCTTGTGTGATGGCCCAGAACACGGCTGTAGGATTTCAGGCTCTACGGAATAAGGGTTCGTCATAGGAAGGTAAGGGGTCCATGTGTGGCTGTCACACACTCCGAAAACCAATCAGGGGAGTACGCTGAACCGTTGGTACTCATTGTACGTGGCTTCTGGCTTGCATACTGAAGGCATCAACAAAAGGTAGCACCTTCTGCCCTCTTCATGCCTCATCGCAGGAACCATGCTCATTCCATGGGGCGGAAAACCCCTATGCCCGAGAAATCCAAAATCACCAAGCCCCAAATCCTGAACCACTAAGCGACCAAACCATACATGCCAAAGTACTAGTGGCGAAGCCCTACATCCGAAACGATTCAGGCATTTACGGTAAAGCGACCCTTAGACCCTCCCAGCTTTACGGCCCCTTGTAAGGCTTGCGCCAGCCACAGCGCAAACTTCGGGAGAAGGATGAGGAAAAAGTTAAGCACCTTTACATCCAACAGCGTTCAGTCTTCATCCCTTTCTCGCGCAGCGTCTTTTTGGAGTTCTGAATCGCTGGAGTGCTTTTCCGCTGACTCTTGTTTCTTGCACCTCACCGACAGACTCCATGTACCTGCACTTGAGGTGTAGGGCTCATGATTCAAGGGCTTCGCACACTGGAAATCTTCATCAAATCGACAACTTTCTTGAACAATCACTGCAAGCGTCCGAGGTGTCAAGACTGCAGCGGCTCGCTTTTGCGCTTCGAGCTGGGCTGTGGATTGCCTAACGGGTGTGACGAATCTTGCATCTTCACGGGTTGAGCATTATGGGCTTGGGGACAATACGCAAATGACCAAGACGGAAGCTCCAACCGTTAAAAGGCATCTCAGAGGCACCACCTCACACTCTCCTACAAGAGCTCAAGCCCAAAGCTCGGAAAGCTAAGCTTGAGACCTTCCAGTGGATCGGAATCCCAGCCACCTTGAACTTCACCTGAGCTTTTTAGGTTCAGGGGGGAGCCAGGCTCTCTCAGTCTGCCCCTGTTGAAAGGGCTGAAATTTACACGGTTAAGGCTGAAGGCATGGGCATGGATACGCCAGCCCCCCTGAATATTTGGAAATGATGTCATTTAAAATTTTTTCTAAAGAAGTTGGTCCGGAATTAGATGCAGCTTGACAATGGCGAGAAGCATCACTCCCTGCCAGGACCAGAAGCCCTGCAGCACCATTGAGAACTTTGGTGATGAAGATGGCGGTGAGGATGACGATGCTAGTAATGATCTCCCAATGTTCACTGCACTTGTATATGATCAACACTGCTACTCCCATCGGCAGTATCGTGATCGCTGTAACCACTTGCTTGTTGGCGGTCGGTGCCTCGCATTACAAACTGCAGTGATGCTAAGTAATTGAAGATGAGCATCACTTAGCCAAGACCATTGTGTTTTGCAATGCTCAGAACCTCACATCCCTCACATTCTGATATATTCCTATATATTCTTATGCATCATTGTGAGTTTGCATACATATACATATATTGTTATGTACATTATGTCATATTAGACGTTTGCCATTTTTCATAAAGTTTTAAGTTCATTACATTATCTCTTCCCCGCGCTCAATGCTCGCCCAGTCGCAAGGTCAAGCTCAGTCCATCCCTGCAAGATCAAAGGCGGCCGCCCGAGGGCTCAGGGTGTTTATCAAAGCTGTTTAGGGTTACTAAGGTTTAGGTTTTGGGGTTTAGGGTCAACTGTTTTGACTGGTGGTTCAGCGTATATAGCGTTTAGATGTGTAAAGGTTCAAAGGTTTGATTCTTCAGGATTTCGGGTGTTGGGCTTCAGACTCGTGAAGGATTTCCACGAACAGATTTTGTCGAGGCTTTGTGCCAGCTTCTGCAGAGTTCTGGTTTCCAAGAGGCTCCCGTAATTCAGAAGCCTTAATAAGGAGCCCTAAGAAATAGAAGTACGAATTCTTCATGCCTCCATGTTCTCCGGTGTATACACGAGCACGTGCTGACGATCCCTGGGAAAACCAAGCCCACCATACCAGAACTCTTTGAGGCACCTCTAAGGAAGCTAAACTATAATGAGACCAATGTAAGCCAAGGATTCTTCTGTGAGTGAGCTCTGAGGGTCCTTGTACCTATATGGTATACAACACTCTGGCCGTAAAGGGCTTCCCACATCGTTACTTTAAAGTGTATGTGCATTTAGACGAGAAGCGAATCTGAAGTCTCCCCACATGCGCTGATTGAAGCCTTCTCTTCTGGTACACAGCTAGGAGCCCTGGCACATCCGCTTTAACGGTAATATCCCCGCAGTGAGCAGGGTTTAGGGTTTATAGGGTTTAGGGCTTTATGTTTAGTTGGTGGTCTTTGCTAGCGACTATTGATTGCTATTCGCGGCAATCGTGTTGCTCGTCAAGAAACACATGTCCACGCGTGCTTGTGTGTGTGCCATATATGTGGAATATAATGTACGTGTATATGTATATATGTATGTATGTATGAATGTATGTAATGAAATGTAATGAAATGTAATGCAATGTAATGAAATGTAATGAAATGTAATGAAATGTATTGAAATGTAGTGAAATGTAATGAAATGTAATGAAATGTAATGAAATGTAATGAAATGTAATGAAATGTAATGAAATGCAATGAAATGTAAAGAAATGGAATGAAATGTAATGCAATGTAAGTAAGTATGTATGTGTGTCTGTCTGTATGTATGTATGTATGTATGTGTGTCTGTCTGTATGTATACATGTATATATATATATATATATGTTGATATTCGTATGGACTTGTGCAGTCACAAACACTGCCGCGACCACGAACGAGGCAAACGTACGGTGATGGGCGTGGGGATGAACCCTGGCCGGGTGGTGGCTGCGAGTACAGACACTTTCTTCTTAAGGTCTTTTGACTATGTGCACCCAATGTTCTTATCAAGCAAGCCTCCTCAATTCTTACCATGCTAGACTCTGTTGAACGGAAACTGGGATCTGCTGTTCCTTCTGATCATGTTCACTGTTTGGATTGTCTTAAAGAGGCTTTGACAAGCAAAGCATCGAACAAAAGCTGCGAAAAGCCTAAACTCCCATAGAGCCCTTTGCATCTCTCTGGAAGGGGATACTAGCACGAATCATAGACCTCTACGTTGCTGCACGTAGCATCGTCTCAGATTCGTGCTACTGGGGGTCTTCCATTTCTACGAAGTTCCCAACCTTCAACCTGGTATACACTGGCAAAGAGGCTGCCATTAAACACAAGAGGGCTGTGGGTGTTTAGGGCGTTTTCGGGTTCATAGTTGACAGGGCCTAGGTTTAGGGTTTGGGTTTAGGGCAACAGCGGGGCCTTGACTCTCTTCACGTCGTCCTTGCTCGCCCACTTTGGAACGGAGTACCTCGCACCAGGTACGTGCCAAATAAGCTTCATTGAGGCTTCCGGGCGTCCAAGCCGAAACAGCCTCCTCTCTTATGCTGTCATTACGAAGAATATCGTGTTGAGACTAAAGGCCTCATGATGAGATCAGTGCGAAGTCTAATCGGATGACGGGCGCCAGTGTCAGTGGAGCTAACTTGTTCTTATAGCGCTTCTAAGGTTTTCTTCAGGGTTCTATGAGAGCTTTAGACTGAAGGCTCCCTTGTCGGCGGTCTGTCAAGACTCCTTTCTTCAGCTTCTTGCAACATTCCACAACTAGGTTCCCCAGTGGCCCCTTAATAATAAGGGTACCCTTTTTCCTACTATTCGGTTTTAATAAGGGAACCCCCAAAAAAAAGGGTAAAAGGGTACTACTGGGGAACCTAGACAAGAAAGGCGTATAGGAGACCCTGTGCTTCTTAAGGAATCATAAATCACAAATACCTGCCTTACAGAACGACAAACTCAAGTTAAACAGAAAAGCCAAGCCGTGAAAGAAAATGCGAGCTTCAGGAAAGAGGCTCCGTAATATATGCTTGAACCCTCAACAGCAGGATCCCCCCTTCCAAGGACCTCTGGTATTTACGAAATCCACCCGGACTCAACTCAGTTGAGCAGTTTCATTTCGGATGAATGAAGCGATGCTGTATCAGAGTTCTACACGGGTCCTGCAGAAGAATCAACAACTCACAACTCTACACCCGTGGGCCGAACCCTCAATGCCACGGCACGAGACCCAACTGTCTGCACAAGTTGGCACTTTCCAGAGCGTCCTGCTTCAAGCTTCCCGTCATGAAGACTTACGGAAGATTCGAGCATTGAATGCCAAAAATCCGTACACCCGTAAACTCTGAGCCCCCAATCCCGAAACCGCTGACTCCTAGCGGGCCACCACTGGAACTGGAAAGACATGGACTTCGAACGACAAGCATTTGCAGGTGAAGTGTTCCGACCACTGAGGAAGCGATGAACCCCTGTCTCTGCTGGTGTTATTGTGCACTGTTTGTTGTCTACTTGTTAGCCTAGTCGAAAAGGCCGCGGTTCATACCCACAGACAAGATTCCAATGCAAGGTAGGAGAGCTAGGATAGGAGGCAACACTTCCAACTAGAACCAAGAACGGCTCTGCTTCCTCTCTCTCTCTCTCCCTCTCTCTCTCTGTCTTTGCTTTGCTCGGGGTTTGGGGCGGGGGCAGGCCCCCCGTCCCGCGCGAGTGCGCTACCCCATCCAACATATTGTGGGATGGGCTCAGGTTTTACAGAGACAGGTGCTCTCCTGTCTCTCTCTCTCTCTCTTGCCTGCTTGCTTGCTCGGCGTTTGGGGGTCTGGGGATGCGCGGTCCCCTCCCCCTGCGCTGTACCGCTACGCCAAGGTCTCGAGCTGTCTTGAGGTGGAACGAGAGGGAACAGGTCTGCAACATGGTGGCAGGGGAAAAAGTCCCCGAAGGCACTGGCATATATCAGATGAGGTCCCCTGCCTGTGTGGCATCCCTGTCCCCAGCAAAAACTGTGCCGTGCTGGGCTCGCGGCTTCTTTCTCTCTCTCTCTCTCTCTCTCTCTCTCTTCCTCTCTCTTCGTATATACTGTACATACACGCATGTACATATGTATGCATGTGCAAGTGTGCAGCTGCAGTACTGATTACCACTTTGAGTGGAGCTCGCGAGATGAAGGCCGCGTTGGGGAGTCCTGTACAGTGCCTGTATCAGGGGTCCCAAATTGGGAATTGAATCTTACAAAGGTCTCTTATTCTTGGCTGAAGCTCTCAATGCTGTTAAACAGCTTTGCCGTCCTTGCGAGCTGAAACGTGTCGTTCAGGTCCTCTACGACGGCCAACCTCGGCATCTGTCGTTGAGGCCAGCGGGAGCTTTGGTCAAGGTTCCGTCATAAGGGAAGTGCTGTAATGATGATTGCTCTTGTTAGCGCTGATAGTGTGCTTTGCGGCATCACTATTGGTATCGTTAGCATTGTTAGCCTTAGCATCACTGTTACGATTACAAGCAATTTTTGAAAGCATTATTCTTCATATGCCTGTTACTACCAACTGCTACCATTTTCACCTGTAGCTGTAAATATCTCAAGTCTGGAAAATTTTCAGATCATCGAAACAATCACAGGCCTGACTATGCACCCTGCGCTCAGCTTTCCGTGTATATACACATAATGTGCACTTATATGTATATATATATATATACATCCACATGCCATAGGCATACATTATTGCGTGCCAGGACCACTGTGACTGGGCTGCCGGCATGAAGATAAAGATGCATGCCTGAGGACAGTCCGGTCCACTGATAGCAATCGTACTTGAAAGACGTCTGTCCGGCCGAGGCGCTTGCAGCTCCAAGGGTTTTTCTGTTCGAGGGCACTGGTACGTCTGATCGCTTTTGCGATGTTTATGTACCACATGGCGGACTGCCGAGCATCCTGGCAGAATATAGCTCCCCAGATAGAGCAATTGCAGACGAAGGCACGCTACGGTAGATTGTACATGCTCTGACACTCGCATCAGTCACGAAATCTCGCAACCCCTGAAACCATAAAACCAATTCAAGCGGTGTCCGGCTGTCCGTCCGAGATTCCAATTAAAACATAACACATGTCTTGGAAATCTCTGGGATCGCACTGCACCAATGGCAGCGGCTCTTGGTAAGAGCTTCTTATTGAGTCTGTAAGAGTAGATAGAAGGGGCTACAATGAGGGGTACGATTCTTCAACTGGAAAGGAGGTGTGAAGTGAGGGTTCCTTCAACTTATTCAAGGTTCTTTTGGAACACTGAGTCCTACACCAGAAGGTTCTTTCTCCCTTCGCTACGAAGTAGCCTGGCTTGTGAAGCTTCTGAACCCCTTCTGAGCTGCTTTCCGCTGTGGCGCCGATGCTGTGCTGCTCAACACCAACACCTACTCTGCTTACTTCACTCTCAGCTCTTTGGGCTCCCGAGGCATGTCGGCTTGCTGAGTTGTATCTCTGTGGAGGGTGCATATCGCTTCATCGCAAGAGCTTGCGCATGCTTCGGAACCACCTCAAGCAACTTCCTGCCTAAACGCGGACAGGGTTTGTGCATGATTGCTTAGACTTCAGGAGTATACTGGGTGTGCCGTGGCGTGTGACCACGAACCCGCCCCGCTCTTCCCGGACCTACTTGGGGGGTAGGGCTTTTGCGTATTGGCTGTCTCTGAACCAACAGTAGACATTCCAAACAATGCAGATTGCATTACTGGAGTATGTGACGGCAACTCTTCCGGCCGCACATCGGTGCAAAGATAACAATGTCTTCCAATTGCGGCGGAACCGCGCAGTATAGGTTGACACTCATGCGCAAGAAGAAGCACCACGCCCATGCCCGCACACCTTTGTCTAGCTTCATCTCTCTCCACAGGATGCTAAAGCCAACGCCCTGAACCCTAAAACACAAGGTGGTGCATCATCAGAAGATGCAGGCGGGTAAAGCCGTCTTCTGGCGACAAGACTGCACATAGCCCCTTAGCTCCTGCCCCTCAATCTGAGAGCGGTCTTGGCATGCCACGGCCCCTGAGAAGTTCTGTACCCCGAAACCTCAAGCCTTAAACCCTAAACCCTAATTAAATTGTGGACCTGCTTCTGCTATTTACTTCCAGGTCGAACCTACCATCCTGATCCCAGCCACTGGGTTAAGAGTTTAGTCTCGCGCGATTGTGAGCGACATTATTAAGATGCCGATGGCCAGAATGCTCAGGCCTGCTCTGCCGATGGCCAGAAAAGCTTGGTTCTTGTGGAGGATAAGGCAACCATATGATTTTCTTTCGATCCCAATTATGGTAACTTAGATTTGACTCTTTAACAAGAACCCGGAAGGAGCTTGGTCCCCTTATTATGGGGCCATTATACCATAACTATAGTAAGGAAACCATATTCACCCTAAACCCAAAACCCTAAACCCTTCGGATGGCCAGAATTCTCATGACTGCTCTCGAGGGCCATATCACGGAGCGGCTCTGGCTGTCGGGATTTGCAGTGTGCAGAATTGGGCTCCGAGGCAGTGGCAAATAGAATACCGAAATGCGGATATATATATATATACATATATATATGTGTGTGTGTTACGTGGTGTTTATATATATATATACATGTAATATGGAACCCTGTACCAAAATCCCAAAGTCTCTAGACTCTGCCGAAGGCACCTCGGAGACAAAAAAAAGCGACAAAGCACCCAACCCAAGGAGCTCGCTGCAGGAGCTTTCGCTTTCATCATATGTTCTGGTGCTGTGAAACCGTCGAAGGGTCGCCGGGTGGCAAGGCCTTTATGCGCGATCCTCGGTGTGTGAGAGGCACTGCACTGAAACGCAAAGCCAAACACTGCTCCAGCAATATAGCGACAGAGCCCGAGTGCATTCTCATAGCTGCGACCTCATGTTCGATCATGCCTCTAGACGTGAACCCTTTCGTCGTATATAGAATGGAGCTGCGTAGCGTAGCCTCACTCACAGTGTGAAGAGATCATGCAATGGGCGCTAGGTTGCACGGCGCGTGGGTTTTTGATGTCATGTACAAACTTTGAGGGACCCAGGAATCAGTCTGGCATTTACGATGTTTCCGCAGTAAAGCCCTCCTTGGCTGACGTGAATCTACCAACCTGAAATCCATCTGTTTTGACGAGAGCAAGAGTAGAGATGCCAGCAACAGCAGTCCTTATTGTTGGGATCCGTGTAAAGGTAGGGGGGTTGTGCATCAGGGGTCCAGTATACTGCGCAACTCTTCTGCCCTAAACCGTCAACGCCCCCCTTCGAAGCTAAAAGCTTTAAGCCGAAGCCCTCACCCCTAAACCCCTACTATAGGAGCCTCGGGTTTTGGGGGTATATTATACTCTAAACATAATAAGGAACCCCCAATTATATAGTATTGGTCATTGTTTCGGGCCCTATGTTAAACCCCTCAAGCCTAACTCCCACTTTGCAGCTTGAGGGGCTTGCTGCCTGCACTCCTTCCGACTGCGATCTCCTCATGTTCAGAGTTCGCTGGGTTCTTGTTAAGGAATCTAATTTAACTTATCATAATAAGGAAACTATGGTAACTTCATTAAATCCTCTAGAAGAACCCAGTTTGAGGTTTACCAAGGGTTGTCTAGGGTTTGCTGAGGCTCTTTGGGATTAGGGTTTGCTTAAGGCTTTCGGTTTTTGTTTGGTTTTGTTTGCGGTTTTTTTGGGCTTTAGGGCTTTACAAGTTTTGGGGTTCGGGGTTTAGGGACGGGGCTTTCGGGTTTCGGGGTTTAGGGTTAGGGTGGGAATTTAGGACTCCTGTCTTCGGATTTGGGATTTGAGGACTTGGAGCTTCATTTCTCTTCTGTTTTGGTTGTCAGGGCAGTAGGGCTTCAAGGTGCAGCGCATTTCAGTAATCCTTTTAGAACCCCTTTAAAAGGAACCAGTCCTTGCAGAACGCCAATGAGCTCCGCGATCTCCTGGAGCGACTCAGGAAATAAGTCGCGAGATAAAGAGCTGAGGGCAGATTTCCTTGAAGCCTCTTGAACGACTGTTTGGGGTTCAGGGTGGAAGGCTTAGGGTTTAGGGAGTAAGCTTTAGTGCTTAGGGTGTAAGGTTTTAGGATGTAGGGCCTGAGCCTCCCCGGATGCGTTTGTAGTAGCATAGACTTACGCCCTTGCTACGACACCCGTAATCCCCGAGCCCATCTTGCTAACTCCACTTGCTAAGTCCGATAAGCATCCAAGCAGAGATGTGAGACGTGCCATGCGGACTCTCCATAGATGATTTCAGACCTTCGCATTCGTATGTAAAAGTGCGTTGTTAACGATTGCTACCATACGTTTTGGGAACTTTCCTTGTTAAGGCAGGGATAGATTGCGTATCGTCGGTCTGAAACTTCTCCTAAACATTCTTGCCTGGAGTCTCACTCGCATGTTTCGCAAAGACCAGACAGCTCAGGGTCTAAAGTGCCAAGCCCTTGAGCTACTCTCTCCTGAGCTGCACATTTTATATGGGAGTTTGCGAAAACAGGGGGACCCGAATATAGTACCCTAAATAGTAGGATCCCTATTATCAGGACCCCAAATAAGGTACCCCATGGGAGTTTCCGAAAATGGGGGGTACCTTATTTTGGGGGTCCTTATAATAAGGATCCTACTATTTAGGGTACTATATTGGGATCCCCTATTCTTGGAAACTCCCATATTGGCTCTAAGGACTTGAGGGATACTTCTGCCATCTCTTGCAGAGCCTGGCCTCGGTCCTTGCTCGGGCTTCGACCGGAGGCCAAACGCAGCCTGCAACTTCAAACGGTTTAGGTCTGGGTTAAGGGCTTCCGGCTTGGTGTTTCGAATTTATTTCAAGCTTTACATGGAGTTTCGGGTCTAAGGGGCCGTAACAATTGGACAGGGTTGGGGGGTATATTCTAAGTCTACTTTAAGTAACTACAAGAAGGAACCCTAAAGAATAGTAGTTACTGATTGCTCAGGCCCCTAGACTAAGTTGGGGGTTGTGGCTAGGCCGGGAGCTTTGACCAGCTTAGGATCAATGGAGGTTGGGATTCTTGCTTCAAGCAGCCGGATTGAAAGTCCAAAACAAGGTTCCTGTAAGGGCTCTTTCAAGGGTTCTGTAGGCATAGTGTAGGGGCCGTACTCATAGAGTAAGGTTCTGAGGTATAGTTGAGACTCTAAGGATACAAGGAGGGATAGTCCGACAAATTATTTCGCCCCCTATATTCTGCGGCCTGCAAGGCTTTAAAAGCTTCTTTTTGCAAAGCCGGGCGCTGACACCTAGATAGTAGCACAAAGGAAAGCTGGCAGCATACCTGAACCGAAGCCAAGAAACCCTCCTCCCAGCTTAAACCGTTGCAGTGGTTGGGTTTAGGGTTTATTGAGGCTTCAACGCTCACTGGGCGTATTGGGGATCCTTGCCATTATTGGACTTGTACTCAGCTTGTACTACTGCAAGGGCAGCCCGCTACCACAAAATATAACCCTCATGTCTTTTCATACTAATGATGGCTAATGAAGCCGTAGCCAAGGGTGCTTCCCAAACCTCAAAGCCCCAAAACCTAAGCCCACACAGGATCATGACGTGCCAATATACCCTTCCAGGTATGTTGTAGTATGCGGCACCATATCCCCATTCCTCTAAACCCTAAACATCCCTAAACCCTAAATCCTAAACCCTAAAGTTATTGCCCCGAAGCCTCCTGCTTGGGTGTAGGAGCGCACTCTTTTCCCCGTCCAGGTACTCCAAGCTTAGATCCCGGAAGACGTCTTGGAGAACACCTCGTGTCTGTGTGGCAGAAGGGGCTGTGAAGTTGAGGCCTAAATCCAACGCATGTGGAAGCTCAAGGTCTTAGCAGTCAACCCTGTGGAAGAGATGCTCCGAATCCTACGATAGGGACGTATTACTAGTTTGATTATCATCATTATATTTGTCTGACAGTGATAGTAAGGGTCCGGAGATACAGCATTGAACCGTTTAAACATGATCTCGTCCTCGCTTTAGCAATCAAGCCAATCCTTTGCGATCGGTCTTGTTCGATTGTTCCCTCTCCGCACATCGAGGCCCTGTATCGAAGAATCTGGGAGAAACCCTGATAGAAAGCATCTCGCTCTTGTGACGAAGGCACCCTCGAGGACGTGAAGGGATCGCTTCAGTGCCTGACACTTGGGGCACCAGTTAAGGGGGCTAGGCACCTCAACTCGACCCTAGCTGAGCAGCCACGAAAGCTCACGCTGCATAAAGGTGAGTCGGGTGGGGGGCGGGGCCTCTCTCTCTTGTAAGGGTTTGCAAGGCTTTCTGGGTTGTGGATCGATAGCACCAGTGCGCGCAACCCAATCTACATGTCTTCGGCCTCGGTGGCAATATAAGATACACGAAGCTCCCAGGCACTTCATGACTTCATGGCTTACCGCCCTGAAACCCTGAGCCCGTACCCTAACGTGGGAAATGCAGCCACAAACCACCTTGAACCGAGCCAGTAAGCATTAGACCCCCAGCCCACCTCAATCAGCTAACCCCCCTCACCCTAAACCCCAAATTCCCTACACATCCCTATGAAAGGCTTAGGCAAATCCCATGATTCCACAGAGAACCCTATGACGCCAAAGACGTCCGCAAAAACAGTCTATGCAAGATCCTGAAGAAAACAGTCGAAACAATTCTCTAATGTTCAGACGTCTGCTGCTGCCCTAAGGGTCCAAAGGACCCAATAATTAGGTACTTGGGCTTAGTATAGTAGTTAGGTAGCTCAATATTTAAGAGAGTATATGATTATTAGGTACTTGGACCCTTGGGGCTGCTGCATGAGCTAAGTCTGGGAATGCTTCATATCATTTGTTCGCACATCCAAAAAAGTGCCCAATAAATCTACATGAAGGGTGCTAACAAAGTGGACATGCTGTGTCCAAAAACAATCGAAATAAGTAGCCTTAGCCGGGGTACTTGTTGAGAAAATTTACATTGAGATACCATATTTGGGATCTATAAGAAAAATATGGCTTCCGCATTATGGTATCTTGAGTTACACTCCTTAACAACAACCCGGTTAAATAAGTAACAAGTACACATTCTCCTGGTGAAAACCAGAGGCCGTCGTGCCAGGCTGCTTTCTGCAGCACACTTTGACTTTTGAACTTTTGCTCCCGCTTCTTACAAGTCCTTTATTACTCCGGTGTCAGCCATCATCACAATTCGTGCCATTTTCTGAAGATTTACGTTGCAGATGAGCGCTTTTAATGATCTAGCGGCCACCGTGTCAGAGCTCTAATGCCAACCCTATAAACCCCGTCTCATTCCGTGACCCCCCCCTTTTCCCCGAAATCCTAAACCTGAAGCTTAAACCGAAAACCCCCAGGCTCAACTCCTACATCGCAAAACTTAAAGCCATTGTTGCAGCCCTCAAAGACCCCGTTTAAAAGGAATCCTCCCTAAACCCCTAAAGCTCTTAATCGCCTCCTCAGTTCCCGCAGCCAGCCGTCGCTCCGCCGTCTCGAGAGCCGCTCGGAGGAGGTCCTAAAAGCACTCGAAAGGAGTGGGTTCTTGTTGAAGACGACCATAAGGTTCCATGCTTTTCTGGGCTCTTGCTAAGGAGTTCAACTTAAGTTACCATAATAGGGATCTAGAGTAAATATTACGGATTCCTTGTAAAGATAACTTAACCTGAAGTCCTTGTCGAGAACCCAAACAGGAGGGGATCTTAGGGTGTGGGCTTTAAGGATCAAGGATTGAGGTTTAAGGTTTTGGTGTCACGGTTTAGGGTTGAGAGTTTCAGGCTTCAGCTAGGGTTTAGGTTTAAGCTGTTAGGTTGAAGGTTCAGGGCTTTTGGGGCCTTGAGCTTTAGGGTTTACTGGGGTTGGGGTTTAAGGTTAAAGGGAATATGGTATATTACATGATGCTATATTATTGTCTTGTTTGTCTTATTACTATACTGTACTATATTGTAATATACTACATCATACTATACTAGACGATATTAAACCGATATAAGATGTTAGAAAGTATTTTGCTATTACACACATTTAGATATAATCCTCTTGAGTTGATGATCAGCGGGGTCAGAATTATCCTGCTCGGGTATGCGGACCCAACAAACAGCCGGTCTGCTTAGTGCCATGACCCGTTACATGTACCGGGAAGATAAAAAATGCCCAACTCTAAAACCCTAAACCCTAAACCCCAAGCCGTGAACCCCAAAAGCCAAAGCAAAGTGGCTGTTGTCATCTCTTTCTTGGAAACCTTCGGCTGCTCAATCTCGACGTCTGGTGCCTGGGTCCACCCCAATGGTGTAGGGCTCAGGGTTTAGGTTTGAAGGGTTTAGAGTATAGGGCTTTGAGTTCAAGGGTTCAGGGCCCAGGGTTTGGGGCCCTTCAGAGGACCTCCGTAGTTGAGAAGCCTGAAATAAGAAACGCGAGGGCCTAAATCACACAAAACAAGTTGATCCGTATTAACAAGAACCGAACGGGCTTCTGCATCATATGCTATTGAAGTCATTATGGTTTGTTTGGCATCACGAAGTTCAAGCCTCCAAGTACGAAGGGCAAGCTTCAAGAGGATTGCAGACATGCTCAGGGGGTCGTGCGCGAGAAACGTTGCTAACTTGATTTCAGGTCTAGACCAAACAGCCCTAAACCCTACATCAATCCCGAAACTCATGAAGCTGGTTCCCCAGTAGCCCCTTAATGGCAAGGGAACCCTTTTTTCCTATAGTATCTGTTTTTTATAAGGGAGTCAAAGAGACAAACGTGCAAAGGGTATCACTGCGGAACCTGGGAAGCGATGCGAAACAACCGAGGTGCTGCGACGAAGTCCAGTAGCTCCATGGAGTCCATGGACCTCAGTGCAAGACGGTTTAGGGTTTAGGGGTTTAGGGTTTCGGAAGTTGGGGCGTTTAGCGTTTGAGGTAGTGGGGTTATTTGGATAAGAGCACTGCTGTCGTCTTGGCCTCAGTAGGAGTCCTGCCACTGCCATGACACCCACTTCTATGACTGCATCATCTCTGAACCTCACAAAGTTTCACCGCAACAGCTGACTCGAAACCTTCTCACGACACGAGAGGCCACAACAACACCGGTCTCGATTTCCGATTCCCTATACTCTACCCCCCTAGAACTATAATAAAGACGACTATCTTTAACATTCTCTATAAAACATCATTCGTAAGGAGACTATAGTATGCTCGAATCTGCACTGTCGAATTGAGCCTGGCCGCTCTGTGGGCGGGGAGACATTGCGATCTTCTTTGAGTGATGCTTGATTCCTCTGGTTCAGGCAGCTTAGGGCTTTAGGGCTCCAGGGGTTTAGGGGTTTAGGGGCTCAGGGTTTAGGGTTTAGGGTGTAGGGGTTTAGGGTTTAGCAGTTTAGGGTTTAGGGCTCAGGTTGCTTGGGGATGTTCGGGTGTCTGAGTTCTGTGGCATCCAAGGTTCCTGACCTCGGTCTGGCTACCTTGCAGCTACCCAAACAACCCTTGAATTCCTGTGCTTTGTATCAGAAGGACACTGCTCAGTTGATAATCAAGAGGTTGTCTTTGCAGGCATGTGATGCGGATCAAGCAAGGGGAAGGAGCATGCGACACCATTACCAGGAAACACCCCATGAAGGTGAGGTAGACTACGACGACGACTACCACTCCCACTCCCACTCCCACCTGTGGGCATCTCTCAGGCAGCGGCCTCTTCTTTAAGATGTGCTACACATCGAAATCCCAAATGTTTGCCTGGGTTGCAAGTGTTGAGATGACGACTACGATGATAGAGCCATGATTCCTTGATAGTCGATAATTTTGCAGCAATCAACCTTATCATGTCCAGTGCTACGATGAAAGTTCCCATGGAATCGGAGGCGAGTCTCGTGAAAGCAGACTGTGAGCTCATACCTTCGATGATGTTGGTCAGCTCGCGTATCCTTCGAAGGCCGGCGTTTTTCAAGGGAATGCTTTCTACCTGCCAGTTTTAAAGAACACCGACACGTCTGAAGACAGCACATGGGGTGATGTGCCTGTCGTGCGATCCGATGGAAGGCTCAGCTTGGCTGGAATGAGGACAGGAGTTAGGATTTCTTACTGGATGTTCACATTTTCTCTTGGTGTCGCCACTTGGAGCCCCTTGTCTTTCAACCATACTCATCTCAGTGTCCTGCATGCCATCTCCTCGATCTCCCTCTGACAGTCGGTGAAAAAGTCTTCTTGCTGATGCATCGCGCCTTAGGGAGACAAGTGCAGTGAAGGTCCGGGTCTCTGCTCAGAGTTAAGACTGGGGAATTGCAAAATACAAATGACCCTAATCCAGGATCCCTGGAATAAGGGCCCTTTAGTAAGGCATCTGTGAGTGTGGGAAATCGCATTTGTCGGTCTGGTGTTGGAAACGGCAGTTGCTGCAAAATGGAGAACTTGCGCGCTTTGGCGACGGAGGACTCCACAACTTCCTGTTTGAGCCTTTGCAGGCTTCTTTCTGATTCATCAAGTCAAGCACTGTACCCCAGACGCCGAAAGATGGGATGCCTGTTGTAAAGCTTCCCATAAGTGAATCTTGAAGAGACCATCTCCCCTAGAGGCTTCCGGATCTGAGTGGGTCCACCAACTGATTCATCCCTCAACGCGAAATCACTAGACATAAACTCTAAACCCCAAGCCAAAACTCAAACCCTTCATTAGTCTGGTTCCTAACCATGAGATCTGAAATCCGAGGTTGCTATCACGGTGCAGGCTTGAGATCTAGAGGCGCCGCACGCTCTTCCCTAGTATGTCAGTGAGATCTGTAGACACTCCCTGGTTTGCTCCCTACCCCCTAAACCTTGGCGGCTGAACCTTGCCCCGATTGCAAGAAGCAGGTTCTTTTCGGGTTTACCTAAACCCCCAGCCCAAAGTAGGTAAAATAATATACTTTTGGGGCTCAGTTGGGGGTCTAGGGTTCCGGGGTTTAGGGTTTGTAAGAGTCCCCATGTGACTTAGAAGCCCGCGCTTCTGCTATCAAACTGACAGTACGAAGCCCGATAAGTCAACGTGTCATGGTCGCTGTCATCGCCAGCCCCGAACTCCAAAGATCTCTGATCTCTAAACCCCCAAACATCAAACATCCTCAAACCCCAAAAGCCCCTATGCATCGTCACATCACGCCTTAGAGAAGTCAGGACTGGTCCTCTTATACTGGAACATCACTATCCTCATGTCCTTAAGGTAAAGTTTGGTAGATCCTAGCATCAATCCTCCTAAACCATGTTCCAATTTTGTGGGGTTGACTGTAGACGGAGGAGCTAGGCAAATGATGCCCCACACCCTAAACCAGTGCAGAACCCGTCTAGAGCCCATCTCGACCCCAAAACCACTCTGGAATTTAAACCCTAAACCCTAAAACCCTAGAGCCCAACAAGAGCCCCAAACTCCAACATAGCCGGGGCACGCATCAAGTTGTACTTGATAAACCGGGTCGCCGTCTTAGACCTGGTGCTGTAGAAAGAGGATGCCCCTTCAGGGTGGGGGGCGGTTTAGGCTGAGGTCTTGGGGTGTTGGAGGCTTAGGGGTTTGGGAGTTGGGGGTTCGGGGTTTAGGCTTTGGGGTGGCCATCTGAGACAATGAGTAACCCTATATACCACACCAGAAAATAGGATCCTATTGGAAGGACACCAAAAAACGTAGACCTGCTGCGCCGCTATTGAAACCTTCCAAGCGACGAGCGCTGGAAGATGACAAGCGAAACGCTACGGCCTTACACATTCAACCCTAAAGCCAGCAGCGTAGAGTTCTCAAGCCTCAGCCCTGCACCGCATCCGGATACGAAGCCCCCGAGGCTGTTACCACAAGAAGGGTTCGCAAGGGTTAGGTTAGACTATGGATTCTACTATTTGGGGTTTCCGAAAATAGGGGTACCTTATTTTGGGGTCCTTATAATAAGGATCCTACTATTTAGGGTACTATATTAGGGTCCCCTATTTTCGGAAACTCCCATTGGGGTCTTGGATTAGGGTCGTAGGGTCTCCAACTTTGTGAAAGGAGCACTAGACTAGGGTTTTAGGGCCTCTAGACCATACTTTCGTGGAGGAACCCGACATACGGTTGATGGACAAAATCCTGCATGACCTTAAGGACCCTAAAGTATGGGAATTCTGGTATATTCTTATTATGGGTAATGCAGGATTTTGACCATCAACCGTAGCCCTAAGTGTAAGGAGTAGTAACTTCTTTGTACTACGAAGTGATTTAGGCCCTCTGTGATGGTTTTTGGTTTCGATCTTCGGAATTCAAAGGTGGGGTTGGAGTTGGGAGAAGCAGAACCATCAGATGAAGCCCAATAAGGTAGGGATATCCCTATAGGATGCTTATGCTTATGTCCGTTTTGGGTCCCTAAAAAATCAGTGACAAAGGGCTCGTGCACCCATCTGCTCAGCGGCGCAATGAACTCATCAGCCTCGTGCGGTGAATCTCATGCTTGTGACACGGATGAAACCTCATATGTTGCTTCAGCTGCTGCTATGGAATTGCTGTTGGTAAATTCTTGACTTGATACTTCTCCTACTACTACTACTGCTGCTGCTACTACTACTGCTACTACTCCTACTCCTGTACTCCTACTCCTGCTGCTACTGCGACCTCCTACCACTGCCACTGCCACTGCCACAGCCACTGCCACTACGACGACGACGACTACTGCTACTACTGCCACCTGCCAGCTGCCACTGCCACTGCGACTGCTGCTGCTATTGCTACTGCTACTGCTGCTACCTGCTACCTGCTACTGCTATTGCTAATAGCACTACGACAATTACATCTACTACTAGTTTGACTACGATGTCGATGACAGTGACTCTTCCAGCACGCCGTGATTGTCAAGCCTTTTCTTGATAATGGTACAGACCATCTGTTGCTCTCCTCGTGGATGCTGGAGCTTTAGGTTCGGAGGGCCGTTGTCGGTAAGTTGGGGTCCGGCGCTTAAGGGCTCTGGTTTGATGTCTTCTGAACAGCCCGAAAGCACAAATCTCGGCAAGCCCAACTGCGTGAAACCCTACCTGCCCCCCGAAACCCAGTCTTCCTCAAGTCAACGTCTCCATACCTTACACACCAAACCAAAATCATACCTACCGAAAACCTAAACTCTCTACACTAGACCCGAAAACCTCGTTTCCAAACCCTACATCCCATATCCTAAACAAAAAATCCCTATACTCCAGACAAACCCGGAATCCAAAACTCGAGAAGCCCTCCCCAGCATGTCTCAAACCGCAAGCTGCGCATCATCGTCTCTGAAGAATGAGTGGGAGCGCCTTCCCCCTTGTAGGTGCCTCGCACAAACTCTGCAAAACCCGAAACCCTAAAGCCCTAAGCCCCAAACGCCCCACCGCCCTAGACCAAGACCCCCTAAACTCTAAAGCACCCTAAGAAACGGCTACCCAAAACCCAAAGCCCTAAGCTCTAAACCCTAAGCCTTATAAACCTGAGCCCTGGGACTCAAAACCTCTCTGACCTCCACAGTCCCAGAACCGTCGGCGTCGATCATGTAGAACAGCTGCTCAAGGTCTACCTGGCGGGGCTCTTGAGGTTCTTTAGGGTTTAATGGGCTTTATTAGGGTTTAATAGGGCTTATTCGGGTTTATTAAGGTTTAGTAGGGTTTAAGGGCTCCATTATTAAGGGTCCCTATAAGGATTACTATAAGGGAACTAGGTAATTATAAGAGGTTTGGGTTTAAGGGCTCCTTTTCAGGGTTCTATAAGGATTAACAATAAGGGATCCATAAAGGTACTAATCATAAGGGGTTTAGGGTGTAGGGTTCTACTTTAAGGGGGTTGAGGGCTTACGGCTTGGTATTTTGTTTTCAGTTTTCGGCCTTCAAACCTGGTTTTGGGCGTTTTAGTGCGCAGGCTTCAGGCTCTCGGTGGTAAAGCTCGGGACAATCACGTGCTGTAGATCCAATAACCTGCGGTTTCGATGGTTCCACCCTAGAATTATGGGTATTAACCCGAGCTTTTTTGGGAAACAGCTTCGCGAATCGCAACAAGATGTAAACAGAAGCAAAATGCTGCACACCCTCGTGCTCTTGGATCCAAACCCCACAGCCGCAAGGACCCACATGCAACAGATACTCTAGCCTTGAAATTCAACCACTGAACGACTAATCTTTGAAGGAACCCAATACCCTAAACCCTTAAACCCTAATCCCCAAACCCCTAAACCCTGAACCCCTAAGCCCCTAAACCATCCTAAACCCTACAGAAACCGTACCTCGTCGATGTCCATGACTCGCAGGCGGCTCTGAAACTCGGGGTCCTGCGACGGGTTTTGGGTAGGGTCTTACAACCCAGTACGCAGTTCCATAGCAGTTTATCGGGCCTTACAGGATTTTTCTCGCTCAAAGCTGTCGTTCCAGCGAAGAGACGTGCGAGTGGTGACTTACAGGCGCTCCGGGTCCCCTTGAACGAGGCTCAAGTCCATACAAGAAAAAGCCGCTCTCGCTTCAGCAAGTTTTGATAAGACACTTCATTTCGCAAACAATCGAGTTGCAGGTTTCCAGAGCGACTAAGGCTTTCTAGGGTTTTTTGGGCAGCCGCCAAAAGGGGTTGCGGGGTTGAGGTTCTGCTGTTGTCCTGCCCTGTCGTCATTGTTGTCATTGTCATTGTCGCTGCCGCAGCAGTGTCTATGGTCGTGAATGTGGCTGCTGTTGTTGCTTTCGCTGCTGTTGTTGTTTGAGCTTTAGGGGCCTACGGCTGTGGACGTTGCAGGATCTTGCAGCTTTTGGGGTTCGAACCCTGAACCCTAAACCCCAAACCCCTAAACCCCTAGACCCTAATAGTAGGATTGGGGCTTCGGGACCACTTGTGCCGTCTTGACGCTCAACTCCTGAGCTCTGGGCAGCGTCATGTTCATTGTCACTTTATCACTGCGATCATCCTTAGCCCTCATTCCTCGATAGGGGGGGGGGGTTCCTAATATGACTAGGGCTTTGAGGTGTATTACTATAATTTCGCTAAGAGCCCTTAGGTATTACCTACCCTAAGCCCCTACACCCTAAACCCTAAACCCTTCGGTCCTGTCGGGCTCCTTTGACCAAGTCATCCAAGGTAACTTCGCCATGGCCCTCTACGTCCAAGCGATCCTGGGATGATGTCTTCAAGCCGGAGTGGCTTGGGTTTAGGATAGTTTAGGGTTTAGGCTACTGTGTTTAGGATGCTTCAGGCTTCAGGTTTTGGGGTCTAGGTTCAGGCACTCGGTTTCTGGATGTATAGGGCTTATAGTTTAGTGCCTCGGTTCTTATGATCTGCTCTTGGGACTTGGGCTTCGGGCCTTTGGGTGGTGGGACTTACTGAGCCCTACTAAACCCCTACTTTTTTGTAGGGTTCTTATTACAAACCCTAATATGCGATTTATAGGGACCCTACAAAAAAGTAGGTTCTGGTAGGTTAAGGTAGGGTGGAGGGTTTTGAGCCTTTCGGGATCTCCGGTGTGTGGGGGATCTCGGGCTTCGCAGGCAGCATGGTGAGGCTTTGGACTTCTAAGGGTTTTATAGGGACTATGGGGGGAATACTATTGCCAAGTATTCCGACCCCTGTAGCACCGGGAATGTAACGTCGAATTGCGCCCAAGGTGCAAACATCTTTCGAAGAAACTTCTTGTCGTCTTCGTGACTGAGTTCTAACTCCTGCATCACGGGACTGCGTTGCATGATCCAGCATGAAGTCCAGCACTGGGAGCCAAGCAAATCCTGAACCCTAAACTGTTGGGGCCATGAAAAACACACGTCGATATCTATCCGGGGACATGTAAGAAGAGACCATGCGCGAGCGACAATGCATGCAACCACCAGCAGGCATGCACTTGTATTATCTTGCGACTGAAGCACCTCAACCGAAATCCTAAGTAGAAGTCTCAAACACACCCCAAGGATCACTATAATCATGATACTCGTAGCAGTAATAGCAACTAACTGCCATGACTATTGTCATTGCTGCTCTTAGGCGCAGTCTTACCTGAAGCCCGAATCTCCTGTCTGAAGATCCCGAGGCTCGACGGCCCAAGCCAAACTGATCAGGAACCCTAAATCCAGACGCTCCCAACCCTTCAGGTCCTAAACTCCAAACCCCCGAAGTCTAGAGGGGGCCTGTGCTAGGTTCATGATGTCTCGTTCGCGGGCTTCCGCGAAGGTGTCGACGATCACCTGCCAACTCTAAGACAGAAGTGACGGTAATCAGAAAGGGTTGTTAAGGCTTATACGGTTTCAGGATTCTTGGGCTTAAGACGATAAAAGCATCTAGGAAAGGGTTGGGGAAGTTTGGGGTTTACAGTGTTGGGATCGGGAAGCGTCCTTCATCAGTATATTTCCACAAAGGAAGACGTTTGGGCGAACGGCGTGACTATGTCGTAAACCACGAAGCCTGAACCCTAAGCTCTAGCACTCAAAACCCTCCGCGTCTGAAGCTGCGGGTTTGTGGATTGAGAGTGTAAGGTGTGAGAGGGGCCTTTCTCCTCAACCCATCGACCTTAAACTAAACTCCAACATAAAGTCGACACCCCCAAAAAAACCCAATCTTTTGGAATCCAAGGAGCCGCTACGATAAGGTTCAAGACGCCAAAGACCAGCGTCATCAGGGAACCGCCTTGCTGGGAGTTTCCGAAAATAGGGGACCCTAATACGCTGCCCTAAAATCGTAGGATCCTTATTACAAGGACCCCCAAATAAGGTACCCCTAATTTTCGGAAACTCCCACTTAACTGCTTCAACCTCCACAAGCCTTCAAGCCCAAACCCCGATGTAAGGGCCTTCATGATTAGAATAGGGTTTTGGGGCCATGATACAAGAATTATCATAAGGACCCCCTCCCCAAAAAGATACAATTATCAAAGCCTCTATATTAATCAATGCAAACCTTGAATCGCAGGAAACCCCGCTGCGTCCCAGTGTCCTTTGAAAAGCTATCGTGGGCCGTTCTTAGGTGGCCTCAATGACTAGTATAGGGTTGGGGAGCTCTTATACAAATAGACGGGGACTGTAAAGGGTGACTGTAAGTGGTCAGCGGTACTAATTATTCAGAGCTCTATGTTAAAGACGCGAATGCCAGCTATGATCTCTTCAATAGAATCGCAGCCAGAGCGTGCGCAAGACATTCCTAAACCCTACACCCTAAACCCTAAACCCCTAAACCCTAAACCCTAAACCCCTAAACCCTGATGCTGCTCAGGCCACAGCTCTAAACCCTACGCCAGACACCCTAAACCCCAAATCCTAAAACCCGACGAAGATTGACATCACGACATGCTGCGAGGGACAGACACGGGACTCTGAGGACTCCAAGAACACCAACACATCATGCGGTAGGTTTTAGACGTATGTATATATATATATATATATATATATATATATATATTATACACATAACTATAGCTCTGTGTCTATATATATATATATATGTGTGTGTGTATGTATAGTACATATATATATATATTGGTAAACACAAATACAGAGATATGCATGTATGAAGTAGGGCTTCCGCATAATATCAAGCTCTACACTGAGAACAAGTATTCAAACCATTTCAAAACCGTCCCTGCATGTACTCACCAACGCCTTGATATTAAACGTACTTCAACATGTTGAGAAGTACTGCTAGTTCCGACGCTTGCAGGGATGCCAGTCATGGCAAACTGGAAGGGCCATCAATGCGTCCTTTGCTGAAGAGGGCCTCTTTGTAGGGAAGTGTTTGATATTTTGAGGCTATCCTACAAGGACCAATGTGTTGGAACAGTCCCCTCAAGGTCTTGCAGGGGCTAAGTATAACGAGATGAGTAGTTGACTGAGACAGGGCGCCTGCAGTGCCTTCTTAAGAGTCTCTCGCAATTCTCTGGACCACGGGGGTTGGACCATAGACTATAGTCAACTATGTTGCTATTGGGGTATACTAAGTAGACGTACTAAATGGAAAGAGCCTCCAAGGACCATATCAAGATGAGCTGCAGAAAATCAGGGCCGTGAACGGCTCTCTTCGGATGATCGGTACTGCAAATCTCCCCCAGCTGTCGCCTCCGGGCATTTCTTCGGATCTGGGCTGCCTTTTATGTTTGGGGTGGTGGGGATTTTAAGGCCAAGGTTTGGGTACTGCCCCCATAGAGTAACAGTCTATCTATAATAGGGCTACTATTTAGGGTTTAGGGTTTAGGTCCTAATTTATCTAACTTATGAGTGTTATTCAACCGTTACTGAGTAGGGGCAGTACCCAAGCTAAGGTCCTTGGGCATGTGACTTTGAAGCAAACGCGGGGACTAATGCGGGCAACGCCGACAGTTAGAAACCTCGACACGCCTGTGGGAAAGATGTAACATGCAGCCTGAAACTAAGTCATGCCTCCCAGGGAATACCCCAAGTCCAACGTGATCCGCCTGCAATGACGGTCTTGAACAGGAGGAGGTTGGCGGCCATGATCGATGCCCTCAGGTGAAGCATGGTACATGCACTTCCCTCCGAAGGATGAGGCAAACAACAAGACCATGAGGCGAAGACGCGATCACACTATACTCTTACATTATTTGTCAGCATGAGTGTTATTGACTAGTTTCTTATTGTTGTCATGTCTTCTTCTTAGTGCAACGAGGACTAATTGTGATAGCTTTTGTTACTGTTGCTATTATGAGTATTCTTAAGCCTTTTCATTACAATGATTATTATTGCTATTCTTATAAATACTACTATTATTACTACAATAACTATCTGATTTACACTTATTACTACTCACATTCTTTTTGGTTAGTAACTAGTATTACTACTACTAATAATAATCATAATAATATTACCATTTTAGTACTACTATTACTCTTATTAACATCATGACTGCTGCTATGACGATTCTGATGATGATTCTGCCCGACAACTCAGGGCCTCGGGGCCAAAATAGGCCCAACATCCCTAAACCCTAAACCCTAAACTGTCTGGTTCTTAGTAGGGAATGGGGGAATGGAGCCCTATAGTAGTCCCTATATAATCCCCAATAATGGTCTCCATAACCCATTCCCCCGTTCCGTTGAACCAGACAGTAAACCCTGCCCCTGAAGCGCGCGCAATAAAACCGAGGCATGGCCGAGGCACGTCGATGCGTAGGCATCTGCTATGTCTAGGTCCGTTGGACTCTCTGCCTTGGTTGAGGGGTTTAGGGTTTAGGGGTTTAGGGTTTAGGGGGGGATTCAAGGGTTTTGGGACTTTAGGGATTTTGGCAAGTCGCTGCGGACGATCTGGGCGAGATGCATGCAAGGATCCCTACAACGGGGAGGGTTTAGGGTCTAGTGAACATGCTTGAACTCTTGAAGGAGCAGGTGTCTTTTCCTTTTGTTGCTATGGCCTCTTTTGTTGTTTTCTGTGTGTGGGTGTGTGTGGGTGTGTGGATGTGTGTCTGTGTGTAACTTTCGTTGCGGAGCCCTTTGGAGTTTGTCTTGGTAGTACAGCTTCCTGGGTCGGTTTAGGACATAAGAAGTTCTGAAGCCCGTCCTAGCTGCTGAGTTGGCCAACTTCAAGATCAACCTTTGATCCCTGGCTTTTGCTAGGAATTACAGTACAGTCGGCCAAAGGGGGCTCCAGGTTGCCCACCATGCAAAGATCCTAAACCCTAAACCCACTATGCCGAGGCGCATACATCTCCTCGGTTATCGGATGCACGAGCTCCACCATGAGCATCCTTCACGGACACTTAGCTTGTTTCTGCTCTTCTTGGAGTAGGGCGCTAGCCTAAATCCTAAAGCCCAAGCCCGAAAAGCCCTCAACATCCCTAAACCCAAAGCCCTGAGCCTCAAAACCCCCTAATTCCGGCTCGCCAGCTCGGATCTAGGTCTTCCAAGACTCCAGCAGCCCTGAAGTAAGGCGGAATCCTTGAAATCCTCGAATCATAAGGGACCTCTTATACCGGGGGGGGGGATGGGGGGGGATGGTGTTGTACTTCAGATTCATGGCCCCGGCACTCAGACGACGAAGCTGGATTGCAGTTGGAGACTTGCGGCTTTGAACTTAGGGCTTTCAATGGCCAAGCCACGACCAGATCGTCATCATCCCGAAGCAGAAAACAAAGG
Source organism: Symbiodinium sp. clade A Y106 (assembly GCA_003297005.1). NCBI lineage: Eukaryota > Dinophyceae > Suessiales > Symbiodiniaceae > Symbiodinium > Symbiodinium sp. clade A. The sequence goes on from BGNK01000163.1 coordinate 185,275, forward strand.
ACCATGCCAGTGTCTTCCTTTGTCTTTGTCGCGAACGTGGAGTCCGGATTGCGAGATTCTTGGGGGCTGCTTTGCGTGTTTGTTCTCTCAGTTGAGGCTCTGGGCTGTACGTCTTCGCTTCGGTCAACGCCCTCAGAGGGATAGAGGACTGGTCTTGATACGGAGCTTCCGGTCAGGCAGAGTCGAGGGCAGGCGACGGACCTTCCTCTCTTGGCCCTGCGCCACTCAGTCTGCACGCAGTCTCCCAAGCGCAGTCGCAGATTTTCGGCCAAACCCCAAGAATCCCGAATGCCCTAAACCCACCCAAACGCTAAGTCCTGAACCCTAAAGCCTAAACCGCCCCCACACTTTTGAAAGCAGAAGCGGGAAAACAGCCTTTGAGAGCTCGAGTTCTTGCTCAACGAGGCTCAGACAGGTGCTGAGCATGGTGACCATCTTCCTCGAATCTTCAGGGTGTTTAGGGGTTTGGAATTCAGGGGTTTAGGGTTTAGGGTTTTGGGTTCTAGGAGGGTTGTTTTTGTTTACCGGACCTTTTTCCTGGGATTATGATGTTTTTAAGCACCTTTTTCCGTCTGCACGTTTAAGGTTCAGGGTGTGGGCTTTGTCTTCCAGGCTTTAAGAATGCTGTCAGCCGGGGGTTTAGGTTCTAGATTTTACGGTATAGTATAGGGCCTTTGGCTGTAGGGTCTCTGGCCTGCGTCTTGTGGGTTTGCTGTTTAGGGTAGTATCCGAAACCTTGAAACCTGAACCGTGAGACGTTCAGTGTCGTCGGCCTGTTCTTAAGAAGTTGATCGAACACTAGCCTCTCTCTCTGTATGCATATACGGCTGTGTGTGTGTATATATATATATATTTACATATACATACATGTGTATGTGTAAATTTGTATGTATAACTGTCTAAATATATGAAGAGAAAGAGAGAGGGAGAGAGGGAGAGTGAGACAGAGAGAGAGAGAGAGAGAAAGAATTACTAACGTATATATAGCGCACATCCACGTTCCAGAGACCCGTGCAAAACTTTTTGGCCATGCTTTGAGATTCGGGCCTGGGAAGGTCGAACATACGAGGGACCCATAATGCACGGGACTTCATCATTAGAATGGGGTGTCGAGGTTCGGTACCATACGTATGTAAGAGGACTGTAAGGGGATGTTATATGTAATAAGTAATTACTCCAACCGCTATATTACTTGAAGGAACAAGGGACGTGGCGCTAAGGTGATAAGCGATACTGCAAGCAGGCCCTAAGAGCCCGAAGTGCTAATATAATTAGAATAGGGCTTTGAAACCCATTTTGCTACAAATATTATAAGGATCCCCGCCAAATTAGTGTAGGTAATTATTTAGGCCCCTATAGTAAACCCCCCCCGAAGGTCTCCTGAACCTGCAAATCGGCAAACTCCTCTGCCCGAACCCTACATCCTAGACCCAGAATCCCAAGACGCAAAACCGTGACCCGAGACACAACCCCTAAATATCCATAATGGCTTAAGCTGTGAGGTACACCCCAAACTTGCTTTCCGAGCTTCTGCAACTCCCGTAAGGACCGTGCTTTGCGGAGGAAGTTGGTCAAGCGGAAGATGCCTAGGGTTTAGACCCTAGGTTCCCCAGTAGCCCCTTAATAATAAGGGTGCCCTTTTTCCTACTATTCGGTTTTAATAAGGGAACCCAAGAAGAAAAAGGGTAAAAGGGTACTACTGGGGCACCTAGGGGTTTAGGGACATCGACGATTCTCGGAAGCGGTGCATATAGGGCTCCCTTGAAAAGTCCCCTCAAGGGTTCCTGGTTTAGGGCTAGGGTTTAAATGGAAACGACGCCTGAACAAATAAAGTTTGGGTTTCTGCAGGCCCCCCACGTGTGCAGGTCTTGGGGATGCATGTCGGGAGTTGCTTGCGGACATGCAGTGGCCTACTCGCATTTTGAAGGGAGTGGTGGGTCATGGATGCATGCCCTATAGATACTACAGCCCAAACCCCCCACATACCTTGAAGGATCATTTCGGAAATCTGCCGGCTTGAGAACTTTAGACTTCGGCTTTCATGTCTTCAGCTCTATAGGCTATAGGGCGCCAAAAAGGGCGAGGCCTGAGAACCAGATTGCAGGAACGGCGGGTGGCGAAGCTGCCCTGCATCCTTGCAAAAAATACAAAGGATGCGGATCCTGGGAAATATGGGTAATATTCCCGGCTTCTCTGTCCAGAAACAAGCCTTGTCTTGTCGACAAACGACGACCGACTCATGGTCGCTAGAGGGTTTGGGGTTTAGGGTTTTCGCGTGTGTGTTGTAGCGAAAACTCACTTTGAACTACACGGGGAAGTGCAACACTTGTGAGTGCATGCAGCTCGAAGTCAAGTTCTTTTGAATGCTTTTCTTCACGCCACGTGCTAAATCTTTTGACCTTGCCAGCATCGACAGCATGAAATTTTTGTAACGAAGACACAAGAGTACTTGTATCCGTATAAGGCAACGTAAAGTACGTCAGCATTGACTTCAACACAACTTGGGCCCCTCGGCTTCACATACCGTCAACAAAATCCCATGTCTGTTGCATGTGTGATGGTGTACCAGACTTCACTCGCATGGTATATGTTTAGACAGCCTTGGTTATGATAGCTGCATATCGTAGGCGAACCAAAATTGAAGCTTTTCAATGTTCGGGGCCAACTTCGCATCTTCACGGGAAAAATGACTTTGGTGGGGGTACATCTCCGTCATGTAAACACTCCTTATGACACTCAGATACGGATCCGGTTCTCAATCCACGTTGTAGCGAGGTACTTGAGGCCACAGTGCAGTCCGCAGGAACTTTGTGGGTTCATATGGAAACTTATTCCGACGAGCCCCAATTTCATCCAGAAATGCCGCATATTCAGAACTATCACAGATAATACCCAGACACGTAAGCTGTGGGCACGTCCTATTCGCTACGTATGACCATATCTCACTGGTGCGGCATATCCAGCATATGACGTCCTGCCGCCTCACTTGCTTCGGAGGATAGAGTGCGCAAGCTAACCCCACCATCTCACCCTTTGTTTGACACTGAGATCTTTGTCTGGAGGACATCTTGAGCTTTAATTCTCGCATCCTACTGACTGCCCTGCAAAGTGTCACATACGTCCAAATCTGCGCAAAATTGCTTTGTGTGGTCTCCCTTTCAGCTCGAACGAGGGCCCTTACAAGCTACCCGGAGTTTCCTGAAACTCCCTTGCCCTGCCCGCAGAGCCCCGCAACGGAACTTTTCGGCATGAAAACAGCACTTCCCGCAAGATTTTTTTCGAGATCAAGCCTTCAATGCTGCCCTGATCCTAGACCTCTGAACGCTGGCTCCCAAACCTTAAACCAGAAATTTCAAATCCCGGACCGTAAACTCCTAAACCTTAAACTCAAGTCGAAAACCAGATCCCAGGCTAAACCGAGCACTCCAAATCCCACACCCGCTGCGCCGAGGTCCTAAACACCCGGCATCTTTCTCAAACTCTTCGGGTTGGGGTTGGATACTGCCCCCACTCAGCAACAGTGGAATAGCATTTATGATACAGATACATTAGGCCCTTCATAATAGTAGCCCCAAGCTCCAGAGTTTAAGGGCTAGGGCTTATGTCTTCGTAGGGATGAAAAATTCGAAACCCTAAACCCTTAAGCCTTAAACCGCAAAATCGGCTTCCAGGGAAACTCCCCTGCTCTTGGGCTTTTCGGGCCTTGTCAAGATCTCTTTTTGGCTTTGGGGTGGCAGCTCGGCCTCAAGCCTATCTTGCTTGCATGATGAGTTATGATTTTGAGGGCTTATAGTGAACCCCAGAAAGTTGGAACATCGATTTAGGATGATTCATGCTGGGATTCCCTTTACTTTACTTTAAGGGCTGGAGGCTAATGATGTTCCAACTTTCTAGCTTCTACTGTAGGGCTCAGGGCCGGAGATGAGGGTATCGGCAAGAACTCTGAAGCAAAACACAATCACAAGCAGCCGGTGCAGCTACAAACCTCGCTGCGCCGCCCTCAAGACTCTAAGCTTTGGGGTGTTTTTTTTTTTGGGGGGGGGGGCTAGGTTTAAGGTTGAAGACGCAGTTTGGAGTTTAGGGCGCACCCTAAACCCGAAACCCTAAACCGAAAGGGCTGCGAACTGCACAGAACCCCCCTTGAGTCCCAGGAGCGCACAAGCCGCAAGACCCGGAGATTATGCGCGAGCTCCAGTTCCGCAGGATATCGGGGAAACAGCCGGGTGAAGATCTGCAAGCAGCGAGCAGAACTGAGGAAGATGAGATCATAATATAGGGGCCTTAATACTTAGAATAGGGTTTTGGGGCCCATTTTACTATAAATATATTCTTAAGGCCATCATAATATAGGGCCTTAATGATTAGAACAGGGTTTTGGGTGCCCATTTTACTATAAGCACAATTAAATTCAGGCCCCTATATTAGAAAGTCTTGGGGGCTATTCGGATCTACGGTTTTGTCGGTGCGGGGCATGCAATCTGCGAGGCTTTCTGACTTAAAGCTGTAGGAATCGAGCAGCCTTCCTCTAAACCTCAGGCTCCAAATCCTAACTAAACCTCAGGCTCCGGATCCTAACCCCTCAAATCCTACCACCACAAAGCATTGGCCAGCTTAGCTGTGCCACCAAGTGCTGTGAACGCTGGTGTTGGGCTTATTTTTTTTAGGGTCCTGCGTGTTGAGGTCTAGGGTTCACGGCTCTAGGGCTTTGGGGTTGAGGCTTTGCAACTTGGGGGGTCGGTTCTCTAAGCTCGAGGTTCTGGACCTTAAGCCCACACAGGAGCACTATCAAAGTGCGCCTCCAGGTAGCCGCAGATCAAGACCACGACATCCACCCAGGTCATCCAGTCTTGCAAATGCTTCCTTCCTTAGCTTTAGGATGTGACAAGGTCTGAGGATTGCTGACGTGCCCGGCGTGCTTGGGAAATTGGCAGCACATGGAGGTTCTTGAGAGGCATCCTGGTTGCGATGCTCTTTCCGGACCGTCTGCCATACCTTTTGTTTAGGTGTCTGCATGAATTGAGAACATGAGGTTAAACGTCAAGGGAATCCATGTCGGTAGTTCTCTAAGTTGGTCCTTTTTATATGGGTGCCGTACAATACCGGTGACCAAAAGTTTTGGGGATCTGAACAGGGACCTAAATTTCAAGAACCACCCATGTTGAGTTTTAATGTCATGTTTAGGACCTCATCGAGGGAGTTTTGACTTGAGAGTTGATCACTTGCATTGCACGCACCGGACAACACCGGAGCTTCCGGAAAGATTGCTTAGGCATATTCGGCATATTCAGCCCCCGTAAGACTCGTGCCCATGTATTCTTGACTGCAAAGCCAGTCGTGCAGGTTCGCCGCGCGCCTCTACCCGCAATATGTCCAACCCCGTAACATGTCCACACCTGTGTCATGCTGTCGGGTTGTTTCGCTGTTCACGGTTCTATTCTGATTACGATCTTGCGCACCTCATTTGAGTTCTGTACTTTCATGTTGCCTGCATGTCAGGTGCGAAGTCCTCCTTGCAAAAGCATGCTGCGAAGGAGCCTCCACCTGAATTTCCCTGCTTGTCTTCCAGCTGGCGTAACAATGCGAGGGCATTCTATTGAACAGATCGGATCTAGGGTTTAGGGATCTTTGCTCCACTGCGTGCAAAGCTGCCTTTCAAAATGACGTTCACTATGAACTCGAAGGTGTAAAACCTCCGCCGGCAGCGGGGATGCTTGATTCCTAACCTGCCCCCTAACTTAACTTGAAGCCGTAAGCCTCGCCCTGCGCCCTGAACCCTCCATGAAAAAGAATGCTCCCTTCTCCCGGGCCTGTGAGGGTTCAGCAAGGCTTCTACAAGGGTTAAGGATTCTACAAAGGTTCCGTTATAAGGCTTCTGCAAGGGGTGCTGAAGGGCTCTATAAGTGTTGATTGCAAGGGTTCTGCAATCTACAAGCGTTCTATAAGGATTCTATCAGGGTTGTTTGAGGGTTGTCTATGGATTATGTAAAGGCTCCAGAGGGGTATAATTCTGACTGCACGGTTGCTGAAAGGTTGTTAAGGGTTCTGAAAGGGTTTTATGCAGGCTGTCTCAGGGTTCTAGAAAGGTTCTGTAATGGTGCAAAAAGAATTCCAGTACTAGAAGATTTGTTTGCGGGTTCGGGAAGGGTTCTGCAATGAGCAAGTGTGTGCTAAAAAGGGTCAGGTCCATAAGGGTACCGCCATGTGAGTTCTGCAGCGGTGTGGGAATTCAGTGTGTTTCTGTGAGGCTTCTAGAACATCAAAAAGAGGGGGTTGCTAGCAAAAGCCTACCTTAACGACGACGTGACCCTTGAAAGTGTCCGGTGATAGGGCTCTCACATCCCCTACTCTCACAGTCCTTAAGGAAACAACTGTAAACTAAACTTTTGTTGCGTTTGTTTTGGCCCTGGGGATACACATCACCCATGAACCTTGTCATCTGCTTGGTCTGTGAAGCCCTGGCCTCCTTCAATAAGTTAAATCCTCACTCGCTCATATGTCCCAGCAGCCTAACATAGGGGCCTTTATGTTTGAAATAGGGTTTTGGGGCGCATTATACTACATATAATTATAATGAAGAACCCTAAGAACCCTAAGGGAATAACATTGGCAATTATTTCGGCCCCTGTATATCCCTTTTTTACCCGGTCCCTAGTGCAGACTTGATGCTTCCAGCTTCCATGAAGCAGGAGGGAGCTGGAGAATTGTTTGGTTTAGGGCCTGCACCAAAAAAGCCCCAAACCCCCCCACAAAACCCAAAATTGGAGCATGACATCCGGAAAGAGCCAAGCATGCTAAAGACTATTGTAACTCGCCAGGGTGCAGGACGCAGAAGTCCATCAACAAATGGATAAACCGTGGAAGATCGTTGTCGGCGGCCCGAAAATCCTCATGATGCAGGGATACTTTGAAACCTCTAGGACTGACAAAGGAGCTGCAGGGTCATAGGGCTCCTGCTTGCATGGGCCTGAATACTTGGACTAGGGTTTGGGGGTTTCTATACAAAAATGATGAGGTGGAGCCCTAAAAAACACTGATACACGTGTTTCAGGCCTCTGTATTACAGGTGTGCCTCTTGTCCGGTGGTGACTGCCTTCAGGGCATATTTCGGTTCAGGGCTTTGGTTTTCTGTTGGGCTGGACAACAACGATTTTGTCTCTAGCTGCCCCAGAATACTTAAGTTCTTTTCGGGGGTTTGTTGAAAGAGTATAATTCGAAGCAACCAGCCCTGGGGAATCAGCGAGGAGAGCCTCTCAATAATTTCTTTCTCGGAAGTACTCCGGAGCTTTCTAAGTACTTCGGAGTTTAGTACTTCCAAGATGATTTCACACCCTATACCGCACACACAGGCCCTGTGCTCTTCTCTGACTCTGACTCTCTGCTGTGCTCTGATCGGACGACTGTGCTTCCGGCTTGTACGGCTTTGCAAGCAGACTCGGGAAGTCAAGGAACAATGGATAAGCAAGTGGATATCGCGTCAAACGCCACCACCACGACGACCAAATTCGGGATCCATCTGCCTGTGCTTTGGATATGCAAAGTCTGCGAACGGCGTCGAGTTCGAAAGGAAGGGGCCCGTAGGATGCAGATACTGTAGGTTCGGGGTATGAACCGTTATGGTATTAGTAGTATTAGTCTACCGGCCTAGTCCCTGTATAATTACAATGAAGTGTCCCTGAAAACCCTGTTCTAATTTCAAAATTTTGTGCTTATCACTTGGTGCCTGTTGGCTTAGATTCAGGATTGGCAGTTGTCGTTGATGGATTGTGGGTGCTGCTGCTGCTGCTGCCGCTGCTGCTGCTGCTGCTTAGATTTTTCTTAGCTTATTGTCTTCGTTCTGGTAACAACAGTCACAAAACAATAAGAGAGGTTAGTGAGTATATGCCCCAAAGTAGCAGTACTACTTGAACTAGAGACTGTGATGATGAGATCCAAAGTTAGATGATGCTTGGTTGACTCAAGCTTGTCAAACACGACCCTTCATTCTCAGTCAGCTCGCAACAGTTATGTAGCACCACCAGACGTAGAACCCGATAGTCTCTGCAATTTCCGCGCGAGTAGTGTGCTGTCAGAGTTAGTGGTCATAACAGACGTACGAATTGTCTGCTGCGACAGCGGTGCTGCTGGGTTTCCTGGTCCATTAGCAATGCCAAGAGCAGAAACAGAACTGCTACTCGGACAAAGGACAAAGCAGAATCTAAACCTTAGACCGGACATCATCATGGTCATGGGCCCGGCTGGGACAGTGATGGCAACCAGTTGTCATAGACAAAACCGGTGCAGTCTGGTGGTGGTCGTGGTGGTGTTGGTGGTGCTAGCAGCAGTCTCGCAGCAGCAGCCGCAGCAGCAGCAGCCGCAGCAGCAGCAGCAGCAGCAGCAGTAGTAGCAGCAGCAACAACACCACTGCACCACCAGCATCGGTGGTAGTAGTAGTAGTAGTAGTAGTAGTAGTGGTAGTGGTAGTGGTAGTGGTAGTGGTAGTGGTAGTGGTAGTGGTAGTGGTAGTAGTAGGAGTAGTACTACTAGTAGTAGTAGTAGTAGTAGTAGTAGTAGTAGTAGTAGTTGTAGTAGCAGCAGCAGCAGCAGCAGCAGTAGCAGTAGCAGCAGCAGTAGCCGTAGCGGTAGCGCGGTAGCGCTAGCGGTAGCAGTAGGAGTAGCAGTAGGAGTAGTCGTCGTCGTAATACCAAGAGTAGTCAGGAGTATCGGTATGCGTAGGAGTGGGGGGGAGTAGGCACGAGTAGCAGCAGGAGTAGGAGTATATAGTAGCAGTAATCAGTCGTGCTCATAGTCATGGCCGTCGTAGCCGTAACAGTGGTTGCAATAAGCACAATGGTGATCATCAAACGCTGACAGACTGTTAGTTATGGCAGTTTGACCAACAGTACCTGCTCTCTAGTCCTATTCTCAGTGTATGGGATGTGCGTGCAATATTCACCTCCCCAATATTCACCTGAATCTTACTCCGACTCTCCAATATTGACCCCTATTGTAGCGCCATATCTTCCCTTATTGAAATCCGAATATCACCTTCAATAGTATCCCCGCATAGCGTCCGAACCCCAGCCCTCCAACAGGAATCCAAAGGCAGAGCCACGATTAAGGTGGCGCAGCGTGCGCATCCACCGGCGCTGCGTTGGAACATCTTCTTCCACTTGCTCCTGGCTTCTGCGGGTCTAATATAGAAAATATAGGGGCCATAATAATTAGAAGAGGGTTTTGGGGCCCACTATACAAGAATAATAATAAGGAACCACCAAAATAGTATAGGTAATTCTTGAGGCCCCTATAGTAGGCTGCAGCAGTTCGAGACGAAGCAGCTTCTCTTGGCTTTCTGTGAAGCCTTGGTCTCACTTTCAACCGTCAGTGTTCAATCTGTCGAGTAGAGTTTGGGGTATATATGTACAATCATAATAAGGAACCCTAAGGAATAATATTGGAGTCTTGGAGTGGGTGAGTGGAAGTTGTGATATGCGGAGAGGCTTTGTTTGCACCTTCAACTCCTGCTTTGCAACAAAAGCAATACCCGGAAGCGGAAGCATGATGACTACGATGACCATCGTGACGACGACGACGACGGCTACGTACTATGATGATCATTGTCATTATGGCTACAAGCTGCGAACTGCTACTACTACTACTACTACCACCACCACTACCACTACCACTGCCACTACCACTGCCACTACTACGACCACGACCACGACCACGACCACGACCACCACCACCACCACGACCACGACCACTACCACCACCACCACCACCACGACCACGACCACCACCACCACTACCACCACCACCACTACCACCACTACCACTGCACTATCACTACCACCTTCGGCGCCATCGCAGGAGCTACATCTTTCTCCATGCGCCGCCCACTGAGCATCCAGTCGAGGCTACACGCCCTCAACCTGTAAACACAAGCACCGGTGCTCTTCTTTTCTGCCCGTTGGACCATAACGGGCACAGGCTAGAATTTACCGGCGTTAGAAAACAGAATAGGTGAAGGAAACCCTCAGGAGTAGTTTGGACACTGCTCAATAAATCCCCTCGCGTGAAGGGCCTCAACATTAGGATCCCTTCTATAATCATCAGGGAGAAGGGTGCATTCATGGGTCCACATAAAGCCTAAGAACCCAGGAACAACGCTGGTGCTTTTCAAGACAGATGTAAGGTAAACCAATAATCTGAGCCTATGGTTCGCTTGGCTTTGCTCTTATGGGGTCTCATTTTTACACTAGGAACGCTAAGCCCTCCAAAGCCTAAACACATGGAAACCCATGAGAATGCTAAGCAACATCTCGAAACCCGATACCCGAAATCCTGATACTCTCGATACTCTGGAGCCCTTCAGCAACGGTTCGGGCCTTAGGAGCCAGCTCCACCTTGATGAAGGACCCCATTTTCGCCTGCGAGCACCGCAGATATTCGGCTTCTTGGAGCGAGTTTTCACCAGCGCATCATTCACGCATAGTTAAACACTGCACACACACACACACAATTCCAAGAAGCTGACATCGTTGAACGTTTTCCTCTGGAATTTTCCTTAGGCTACATCTAATGTAGGGAGCCAGGAAGCTTCGCAGCTCGAGTGGGCGCTTGCTTCCCCCCAACCCTGACCCGCGAAACCCCAACATCCCAAACCCCCCAAACCCTGAAACACGAAACCCAAACCCCTAAACCAGACATCCCTAATTCCGATTAAAGGAACTCTGATAGTAAGGTCCAACAAGCATTTGCTTAACGTGCACCAAACTTAAGCACCTAAACCGTAAATCCTACTATGCAGCTCTTTTTGTTACCGCTGCAGTACCCTTATAGTAGCTCCCGTAACAGTAACCCTAAGCTTCTAAACCCTAGACCCCAAAACCCTGACCCTAAACCGTGCCTGCTACTTCCCTTCCCTGAAAAGTAACCCTCAATCCTCTAAACCCTGAGAGACCATCGGGTGCCTCCTTCTTCTTTTCTCATAGTGCCGTTAATAGTAAACCTTTAGTAGTAACCCTAAACCCTCAAGGCCCCTGAACCTGAACCTCCAAACCCTTAAAATTCCTAAATCCTAAACTTATCTTTGGTTAGTAGGGAATGGAAGAATGGTAGTAATAGTAGTTATAATTGTATCCCATTCCTCCATTCCCTGCTAACCAAACGTAAGTAAACCCCTGAACCCCTACCATGGGGTGCCTGCTTCTTCCCTCGCACGGAGGGTCTGGAGGAATCATGTTGCGTCAGGGCGCCAGAGACATCCGAGGCCAGACTCCTCATGCTGTGGGGTTCTTAAGGGTGCTTTTGTTGGGCTTTAGGGGTTTAGGGTTTAGGGGCTTAGGGTTTAGCTGTTTGGGGGTTAGGTTTAGGGGGTAGGGTTTATGGTCGGGGTTGGGGTTTTAGGGGTTTAGAGGGTTTAGAGGGTTAGGGGTTTAAGGTTCAAGGTTTAGGGCTCTGAGCAGGATTCGAATTTAGGGTGTCTTGAAGGGAACTACAAGGGTTCCAAAGGAAATGAAGCTTTTTCGGGTTGTCAAGGGAACTATAAGTCTCGCAAAAGTTACAGCTATGTCGAATCCAACATTCCAGATGATGGTTCTGGGCACAGGTGGAGAATTCATAATTGAAGATGAACGCTAACTCTGAGTCCCACCATAGGGAGCTTAATAACTAGAATTTGTCGGGTCTTGGGCGTTTCTTGTAGTAAACCGAGAAAGGAAACCTAAGGCCCTAAGGAATACATGCTGTGCATGTGCAGCGTAAGTTTCGCGCCCTCAGCGCATTTGGATTGAATGGTGGAGGTGGGCTCAGAACGGCGCGAGCCCCTGTCCTCGGGCTTGCAAACGCTTGTGAAAAATGAGTCCGAAAATAGCAAAAGAATACCCTGAAAACCGTTCAATAAAAACTACTACCCAAAAATCTATTAAAGCCACTATACTACGGCCTCCGGGTCTGAAGCCCTTAAAACTCTAATCCACAAGCCACAAAAACACAAAGCCCTAAAACCCACAACCCCCGGACCCTGCAGAACCAAATGCTTCAACCCTAAAGCCTAAAGCCCTCACACCCTCGAACCTTGAATAGCAAACACTTGATCCCAAAAGGCCTAGGCCTACACCTGAAACACCCGTCGAAAACCTGCAAAAGCCGCTGAGAGACCAATAAAGCTGACGGTACCACATAGAACCCTCATAGTTCCCTTCAAGACCCTTAACAGAACCCTCTGTAGACTATAGACAGCCGCTTAGCGCCCTTAAGTTCCCTCTGGCAAAAAGAGCCGCTTGGTTGGCCAAACCCTCTTAAAGTAGACCAAACATGGAACCCTTGAAGAGAGCCAACTCTTGACCTATATATACTGTACGGCTAGGATACCTTCGAGGGACTCCATGTTTGTTAGATCCTTCAAAAGATGTGGCCGGCAGGGAATGCACAGGAGGCTCAAAGCCTGTACCCAGAAAGCCCAAGACTGCTGGCAAACCATAAACTGCTCTTAGACTTCGGCTTTCAGCTAGGTAGACCCTCAGCCCGAGACCTTAGAAGCACCCTAGGCACTGACCCTTTCGGCCGTCCTCTCATGCACCAACTCTGCAGGTGAGCCTTTGTAGGTTTGAGCCGAAGCACCCGAAGTCTGGCTTGAAGGTTCCTTTAAGGGCCTCACGCTTATTCATGATTAGGTGCCTCAGCACTGCAACAACACGAACAATGCATCCCAAAGTCCCATTTAGCTTCTCGCCTAAGCAGCAAACAAACGCTCTTAGTTGCTTGGCCTTGCAAGCACACTGTCACACTGTCGGAAGTGATGTTGGGCTCGGACTCTGCTGATGACATCTGTGTGGCACGTGGCGGTTCGGCGCAAGATGCCGAGCTATCCTACCGGGGTCGTAGATTCTCCGTGACACTCCATGGTTCCAAACTCCACAGGATGCTGAGTCTCCAGTCTTCAAAGCTTCACGGCTTCCGCGGTGCATTCATTTCAAGGTTTAGCCTACTAACCGCAAACTCAACCTGAGCTGGCCTCCAAGTACTTAGACAGGAGGGAGCGGGGTGTATCAAAGTGTTATACGTTACCCGATACTGCGAACGGTGAATCTGATCCCGAAACGCTCAATACACCCCAAGACTTACAGCTCTAGACTAGAGGCTGCATTGCATGGGGTTTCTTGAAGGTAGGCATATCATATTCAGTGAGTGCGGCGTCCTGAATTAACGATTCTACAGGTTTGGGCCCGCGTTGTCCTAAACTCCCATATGTGTCTGTGCTGTGTTCTCGAACTACTGCTTTCTCCCGCAGGCTTATTTCTAGGCTCAACTTCTTAGGGGGGTTCTGATGCTTGTTTGGCTTTCAGCAATACGGACCCTACAGACATACAAGACCGTTTCTTCTTCTGCCCTGAACCATAAATCCGAAGATCAACACCATGCCAAGGAGCCAGCGATAGTGTGTGCCATGCTGGCCTCCGATCGCACCGCTTCCATGCCAGGTGACTTCATGGCTCTGGGCGTCTCCCAACGCAAGCAAGGATAAATCGCACAACAAGGCGACCTTTGTAAGGCAGAATTGTGTTATTTCTGGGCGCGGCATGTGTGCGTCTTGCTTTCTGGGCCGCTCAACAGGGCGACCACTTTCAAGCAGCCTCGATGAAGGCCTTGTGATGCTTCATAGTGGATGCTTCGGCTATAACAGGAAAGCGGGGCAGGGGGCATCGCAACAAGTCCAAGTTGGCGGCGTCTGGCCGGAAGACTACTGTTCCTTCTGCAGCTGCACTTGTGGGGTTGCATGGGGCGTCGACATGCGAGATTCCCAGCCTAAGTGCCCAAAGCCATGCCACACTCTTGCTCCTTTCTTTCGATCGGTCCTACATCGAAGAATATCCTACTGCCCTACCTAGGGTTTCTTTGCATTTCTGTAGGGAAAGGCCGCTAGGCCCAATATTGATCGAGACATGTCTAAATTGGTCGCCAGGCAAGCTTGAGCCGCCCAAGCTGCGCCCCAGCTAAAGGCTTCAATGGCTCAAGGTTTAGGGGTTTAGGGATCCGGGCTGCACTCGAGGCCACTTCAGCTTCGCTTCCCGAAGCGGTGTTAAAGCGAGCACCCCCCCCCCTCATCCCGCCTTCCCGATAAGGGAACTAAAAGTCAACCTTCGGGATTCTATAGGGGTTGTAGGGTTACCTACTCTAAACTGCTAAGTGTGGGGCTTGCGGTCATCGGCTTCAAACCTGGCTTGAGCTGTATGATCTAGGCTTCACGCTCTACGGCTTGGGATTCCGGCTTTCGGGGTTAGGGCCCTAAACCCCAAACCCCAAACCGTAGTCATAGGCGTTATGGTTGACCAGGACCTCTGGTCTGGATACAAGGATTTGGGGGTCTAACGGTTTGGGATTAAGGTCACACTCGCCCGAAGGCAGCCAAAGCTCCTGCTCCAGCTTCTTCAAACGAAAGGCAGGCGGCAGAAAGAAGTCCGCGCTGGCTGTTGCTCAAACACAGCAAATCTGCCCGGTCCCGTTTTTAAAGCCGCTTCCGGGGGGGGGGGGGGNGGGGGGGGGGGGGCCCTCCCGCCCACACCGGCCGCAACCCACTCTGCCGGCCCACATCTGAACCTGCTACTGTGATGATGTAGAGGCCTTAATGATTGGAGCAGGTTTTTGGGTGTGGGGCCTCTTATAGTATAATTATAAGAATAAGGAGGTTTCAGGAATACTGTTGGGAATAAACTTAGAGTTCTACGTTACATGGGCTTTGATGTAGAGGCTCCTGCACTCTTCATCTGCGAACCGGGCCGAGGCGGACGACGCGAAGCGTTTGCAATTGGCATAGGGTTTGAGGTATGCTATACTACAAGTACAACCAGCAACCCTAAACAGGGTATTACTAAGTTATACGGTCACGCGATTATGGGGTATGAGATACTAAGATTACAACCAGCAGCCCTGAGAAGGATATTACTACGTCATATTAGGTCACGGCTCTCTGGCCCGGTTCCTTACGGTTATATAAGCGGGTCTGGGAGATTCATGGTGTCAGGTCCCTTCCCCACGACTGGAGGCCTTCTTGGGGCACCAGCGATTTTACCGGCTGGGGTCTTAAATCGGTGTAGGACATGGAGGGAGCTGTGGGTTCAGGGTTTGCGGGTTGGGACTCCGATGAGGGCACCAAGGTTTGCTAGGCTTTGTCCTTCTTGTCTCTTGCGCTCGCACCTCTGCCTTTGTGTGCCTTCAGGCACAGTAGGTGCACGCCATGCGAGTGCCGTGAGCATCCACGGTCCCGGTCAGTTAGCAGCGAGAAAGTGAGAGATCCGCATGATACACGATCTCTCCTGCCTTCCTCAGATTTTGTAATGAATCACAGAGCCAAACACAAACGAGAGATCGGCACATCGGCAGCACAAAGCCTTTCCAAGTCTGGCTTAAACCCGAGATGAAAGGAAAATCTCACGGACACCTCACTCGGGAGCTGGAGCATGTTCCACGTTGTAGTGGGACAGGTAGGACAAGACAACCTGGCTCGGAGCTGTCTTCTCTTCTTTCAGGCCCAAACTGAATCCTAATTAGCCTACACCCTGGAACCTAAGCCCGAATCCCACCCTAAACCCTAAACCCCTAAACCCTGGAACCTAAACCCTGAATCCTAAAGCCTAAACTATCCTAAACGGACTCCGCTTTCGAGTCCAGGCGCAATTCTACGGGGCTCCGACATGTCAACAGCACTCCGAAACCTAAACCCTTGAAGCGTTATACTCTAGCAGCAAACCGGTGATCGGTTCCATAAAGCATAGTCTAGGGGCCTTAATAATTCGAATAGGGTTTGGTACATAATATGCTATACCTATAACAACGCTCCGACGCCCCGTTCACGCGGCGGGGCGGCGCGCGGCAGAACAGGCGAGCGTTTTGTGCTGTAAAAACCACTACAAATACAACATTTGTGTTGATTTTTCTGGGTCACATTTTTGCTTAAAAACGCGAAGAATGGCCGTTTTGCACGTGCTAGCAAGCGTATTTTGAAGCCATGGAGATGCCAACACAGTGTGCTTTGTTCGGTCTGCTCATGGACGGTCAGGAAGTGTCAAAAACTCGAAAAATTTGCGCTTTGTACGTTGCTAGAACAAGAAGAAATCAAGACAGTGGCAAAAAGCAGGAACATGCAGGAGCATTTCGCCTCGTAAAAACCAGGTCACGGAGGTCTTTGAGTATATGAGGAGGTCGGAGCTTTGTCAGGAAGTGTCAAAAACCCGAGGAAATTGTGATTTTGTTTGATTGCAAGCGGTTGCAGCAGGCACGCAGACGGCTTATCGCAGCCGCGAGCGCAAGACAAAAACAAGCTGTTTCTTGAGTGGCATCGACAGTGGTATCTTCTAAAACCGTGGCAGGCGTTGCATTTTATGATATCGATGTGGTTGTTTGCGTTTTGTGGTGTATATCTGTTTTTGTTTTTTTGTTTTTGTTTTTCTGGTTTGCGTTTTGTGGCGTTCTGTGTAAGCGTTTCAGCGCGTGAGAGGAGCGTTGGACGCGGAAACGCTGCGTTATACAGGGCATTCGGAGCAGTGTCCAAAATCTATTGTTATGTCAGTATCGAAAGGGGTTTGCAGGGATGAGGGTCTCTGCGAGTGTGCACAAGAAGTCACGGAAGATGTTTCGCTCGGATCCCAGGACTGTACAGGGAAGTCGTTTTGAAGTTGCCACGAGACATCCGCCCGCAAGTCGCGTCCCTAACTTATTAGCATTCATTTTGGGTTTAGGGTTTAGCGGCTGGCTTTCAATCCGAAGCTGTAGACCCTGACGGCTCGCCCCCCGGCTCCAACTACCAACATCGCCTGTTAGGGTTCAGGGTTTATGGTCGATGTTCCTAGGCATAAATTGAAACCTTGAAACCCCATTTTTATTTGTTTCTGAGGGTGAAAACAACATTCTCATGTTGACAGTCTGTTTCTGGTATTGAAAGTGTGATACACCCAAGACCTAACCTGTATGACCTCACCTTCCTCTAACGCAACGAAGGACAAGTGTTAGCCCCCCCCAACCCCTTCCCCCCAAACCCTTCGAAGTGCAAAAAACCTGCGTGCACCGGTAAATCCCGTCGTCTAAACTCTATACGTATAAGATTGAGAGTTTCGCGTATAAGGTTTCGGATCGTGTAGAGTTTCGCGTATACGGTTTCGGCCTGTATAGAGTTTCGCGAATAAGGTTTCGGACTGCATAGAGTTTCGCGAATAAGGTTTCGGCCTGTATAGAGTTTCGCGAATAAGGTTTCGGACTGTATAGAGTTTCGCGAATAAGGTTTCGGACTGTATAGAGTTTCGCGAATAAGGTTTCGGACTGTATAGAGTTTCGCGTATAAGGTTTCGGACTGTATGGAGTTTCGCGTACAAGGTTTCGGACTGTATATAGTTTCGCGTACAAGGTTTCGGATCGTACAGAGTTTCGCGTCTAAGGTTTCGGATCGTATAGAGTTTCGCGTATCAGATTTGGGCACCTCGGTGCCTAAACTCTATACGTATAAGACTTAGAGAATTTTCGGTTTTTGAGAAGCGAATTTTGGATGATAAATTCTGTTCATAAAAGTTACATTTTTATTGGGCCGGTGGCCGATCCTGGGGGTCCCCCCATCCGGTGGCCTAAACTCTATACGGCACTTAAAACCTAGTGCA
Source organism: Symbiodinium sp. clade A Y106 (assembly GCA_003297005.1). Taxonomy (NCBI): domain Eukaryota; class Dinophyceae; order Suessiales; family Symbiodiniaceae; genus Symbiodinium; species Symbiodinium sp. clade A. The sequence goes on from BGNK01000163.1 coordinate 202,899, forward strand.
AACTGCGCGTGAACAGGGCTTCGGAAGGTATAACAAGGAACCAGCAAGATAGTATTGGCAATTATTTTGGCCCCTATATTAGGGTTCGGCATCTCGATCTCGAAGCCTTCGTCGTGGCTGCATGTGTTTTTTTGGTTAAGCGGTAACATGGCTTCAGCCTGCGACTATCAGTCCTACTACTTTCGCAAAGAACTTGAGTTTCTTGCCGTGGATGTATGTGCTCCGGAGGAACCAGATTCCCAGACGCTGCATTGCAGCCGAACGCCCCAGAGCCACAATAGTTGTAGCAGTGATGGCGGTAGCCGTGGTGGTTGGGGTGGTGGTGGTGGTGGTGGTGGTGGCGGTGGCGGTGGTGGCGGTGGTGGCGTCGGTATTCGCAGCAAGAACAAGTGAGGCCCCATGGCCGCACAAGCCGCAACGCTCAAGCTTAAACCTACAACCAGCATCAAGCCCGTTTGACACGTATATAAATCCACAACAAAAAAACTTTAGTAGATGCTAGTACGCACAAACCCTTCACCACCGACGCCTCAACAAAGAGCACTGTATGGCCGGCCAGGGTACCAACCACACGAAGGAGACGCAAGCAATCAAGCCAATGCGCAGCTCCGGGGGGGTTACCGTGAAGTTGAAAAGGTGGAACCTCGAAGTAGGGATTTTGATTACAGGTTTCGTTTGTGCGGTTTTCAGCCCCAGACAGGAAGCCGTTCTGGTTTCGGGCGGAGAGTTAAGGACTTGGGGTTGTTGATTCGAGTTTGCAGGCTTCGGAGAAGTCTTCAACGGGTTTCATAATTTCTGTAAGGGTTCCTACAAAGGTCGCCCCATCAAACCAACCTCCCCGGATGCTGAGACCAAAGCTTGATTTCATGTGGGGTCTCTGGCCGGGGGGCAGTGGGAAGATTTTGCAGTAGGCCATCATGGTGTCTGACAGCTCTGTGCGCCACCTTCTCAACCCACTGGCCTCAAGACACAGGGGGTTTGGCTCCCTCTTCTCTCTTCCCTAACCCTCAATCCTAAACCCTTACCCCGAAACCCTGAACCCTAAAGCTCCTCGCCAAGTCGAGATGCTACTCATGCGCTGCGGACACGCGGACTTCTCAGCGTGCTGACGGCCCCTTTCTCGCATGGCGACCCCGAACCCTGAAATACCGTGGTAGTAGCAGAGCTGAGGCCATGGTATGAAGCAATAGCACAGCTGACGCTCATGATGGTGATAGTGATGGTGAAGATGACGATGATGCTGCTGATGATGATGACGGTGATCTCCTCTGCATTGATGCTGAATATGGTTTGATGGTGAGGGCCATGGTTGCCATCACCGTCATCATCATCATCATCGACATCATCATCATCATCATCCTCCTCATCATCATCACCATCATCATCATGCCCCACGTCCTCCCCAGCCTCATGGTAAGGAGCATAGATTCCTGGGTAAACCTAAAACATCTTCTCTCCATTTTATGGCACGACTTCCAAGAGAATCAGGGGGGCGGATGTTGAACCTTGGCTGAAAGCCCAAGAAACCCTACAGTAAGTTGGAAGCTCATTGTCCTCCTGTCCGTCCTACAAGCCAACCAACTGTAGGCACTGCCCGCAAGAATCAGTAGTAGTAATGCTTTTCCCAGTTCCCAACCTAAACCTAGTTCCCAACCTAAACCCCAAACCCTGAACCCTTAAACCTCAAGCCTAAACCCAAAACCCTGAACCCTTAAACCTCAAGCCTTGACCCAAAACCCTGACCCTTAAACCTCAAGCCTAAACCCAACACACCCTGAACCCTACAACCCCAATACCGGCGCAAAGCCCTTGAATGCTCACCGAGTGGGAACCCTGGCACAGATCTTGTCCCAGCTTCTGGATTGCCGATTCCCAAAGCGGTGTCCTCGAACATGTAGTAGAGTGGAAGGTACATGAAAGGAACCTCCGTTCCGGCTTTACACGGATTGTTGGAGTTTTGTCAGGATTCTAGAGGGTCTTGTGAAGGCTTTAGAAGGGTGTGATAAGGAGGTGCTTAGACGGGCTTTACGAGGGTGACCCCAGACCGTAGACCTGTAATTCCCAAACCCCAGACCGTCAAGCCTTAAACCTTTTAAAATCCTACTCCTCTAAATCTTTTCTTATATGTCAAGTTCTTGGACCGAAATCCCTCACCCCCCCCCCCTAAACTATGAAGTCCTCATTTTCAACCCGCCATGAGATCCTCACCGCGCATACCTTGTATAGACACACATATAGAAATCCTTTCGAAATCCAACGCAACACCACCCAGAACCCCAAACCCCCAAAAGCGGAAACGCAGCCCAAGGAACGTGGACGAAGAGATCGGCCAGGACTTTCTGCACCCCGACACGGAGCTCCATCCCGGGGCCAAACAGTCTCAGGGACTGGGATCGCATATATGTATGTATATATATATATATACATGGTTTGCAACGTGTGTGTGTGTGTCTGTGCGTGTATGCATGCACATATATATATACATATGTACACGTATGCGTGTATATGTAGACTCACACAGGAACAAACACATGATGTGCTATGCATGTAATATACAACTTTGTATCATTCCTGTCAACATGTGTTTCTTTTGAGGGCCAATTTGGGGATTTGTTTTTGGCTGGGCTGAGGGGTTAGGACTTAGGATTTGGGGGTTTAGGGCTTTGGGTGGCACAGTGTAGGCTCCTGATCAAGCAGCGCCTGGTTCTTCTTGCGATCTTGATGATTGAGAGTTCAGGGATAATTTGGGGTGTGTAAGGTCCTTAGGGACTTGGGGAGGGTCGGGACTAGGAAGTATTCGTTTAAGGGCGTTTGGGCATTCTGAGGTGCGTCTCAGGGTGGTTGAGGCCTTCGTGGACTCTGCATCCGTTTATGCTCTTGCTGCCACTGGGTCAGGATGTGATGATCCTGGCCGAAGAGCTTTGACATGATGCCCTGGCCCTTCATAACCCAGACCCCCGGGAGGATCTCGAAAGTAGATCCCCTAATTTGGGGTCCTATACTACTAAGGGTACTTTATAGGAGCCCCCCCATTAGGGGATCTACTTTTTGGATCCTCCCGGGGGTCTGCTAACCTTGTCGTCAAGACTTCTGGCAGCTTGCAGCTCAATCTCCCTACGAGTCCCAGAAAGGACCCGCGGCTTTCGCACACTCTAAGCCTAGAAGCCTACAGAACTGGAGTACTGTAGGGGCCTTAATTAAGAATTAGAACATGGTTTGGGGGGATATTATACTATACTTATAGTAAGGACCCCTTAAACCCTATTCTAACTAGTACAGCCCCTTTATTACTTGTGGTTTTGGGGGCTCCATATAAATACGGGAACCCCAACAACTCCAACTCCACGGACTGCCGGAACCTAAGTTCTCCCACGCCTGGTGAACGCCACGTTGTAGACAAAGTGCTGGCCGATGCCCAGATAGGCCTGGAATGATAATTACGAGAAGCAAAACCATAGACATGATAATGCTAATAACCATAAGACGAATAATAATGATAATAACCATAAGACAATAATCATGAAAATAGCAACCAACCACAACAATAAGCAAAATCGTAGACATGATAATGGGAATAACAATGAAAGAACAATGAAGCCAAGCCCAAACCCCAATCGCGACAGCATTACACCTTCCGAAAGGATCCAGGCGATTCTCAGACAAGCCAGCTTGACTTCCAAACATAGAGACACTGCTTCGCACTTATGCTATGTAGGTGCGTGGGGCCCAGGACGAGCTGGCTTCGGAAACTTGATCTACCTGCCTCTCGAAAAACTCGATCACAGTTTAACCCAAGATGCTACAGTACAGCCTCCCTGGCCGTGTTGCATTCTGTTTAGAATTGAACGTCCCCCCAAGTTGTTCATGACTAGCTGCCCTTATGAGACCATGAATGGAACTGACGTATCCCACAAGGAAGCTCCGCGAAGAGTCGTCGGATGTGAGATTTACCATAGCGGGCCAAAGAATACCAAAAGCCTGACTCCCCAAAACCCCGACACACCAGATGCGAACCTGAAGCACAACGACTGCGAGCATACGGAATGGCCATCAAACTCTCAATATCAAATCAGTTTGGTTCACCGAAATTGCACACACTCAGAACTGACAAGCACGTCTTGGCAATTTGCCAGAGCAGCCGATTTCAAGTCAGCTACATTCTTGCAGCCAGGCACGCCGCTGAAGAAAGCGAATGCGGAGTTGCGCATCAAGCTCATTTCATCTTTCCTTGTATCAGCGGAGAACTAGGTCGCGAAAGCGGTAAACTGCTGAAGACTGGCCGATGAAGTCACTGCGGAAACCCAAAGGGCCATAAAGAGCGTGAGACCCTCGCAACCCTCAACCTCGAGGGAACTGAAGCCAACCGGAAATACTCGTTTAAGGCCAAACAAAGCTGCCCTCTCTCTCTCTCTCTATATATATATATGTATAAATGTACCTATGACCTACCTATCTACCTACCTATGTATCTATCTATCTGTACAACTGCTTATATGATGTGTGTATATAGGTATATGTTATTTCTAAATACGTGTATATATAGTACGAAGGTCTGCTGCCTATTTCACCTTGGAGCAGGAGCACGAAGAAACTCTGACAAATCAAATCAACTCTAAAGCCAAAGCCCTAAGCCCACTAAGGCCCCTTAAACCCCGAAACCCCTAAAACCCTAAACCCTTAATTAGCCCACGACCCTAATTAAACCCCTAAACCCCTAAACCCACAACCCTAAACCCATAAACCCACGACCCTAATTAAACACCGAAAACCCCGAAACCCCGAAACCCCTAAAGACCCTAAACCCATAAATAGCCCACAACCCCCCCGCCCCCCCCCNAGCAGGACTGGCGGTACATGATCTGGGACAAGGACAACGGCAAACTGGCCCCGGACACCACCCCCAAGGGGCTGCTCCACCACTTGCTGGGCCACAGCGTCGGAGGCCGCACCCTCCGTAAATGTCGCACTTAAATTGACTTCTTTAAAGTGGCATGTAAAGTATAAAGTACATAATATAAGGTAGGGAATATGGTTCAGCTAGTTTTCAATTGAATAGAATATCATGGGCGTTTATTGCTTTCTGGGTTGTTGCGAGATGTGCTAGGGTTTAAGCTGATTTCTCAAGGGCTATGGGGCACTCAAGAGTTGTATAGGGGTTGAGAAAGAGGTGAGGGTCTGAGGTTGAGCTCGAGTGGGGGGCAGTCAGCTCTGAGTCTGAAGAGATTTGAAAGGGCTGCCTACTTTACACACATGCCATACTAGATAAAAGTACACACGAACATGCAAATACAAACCCTAAGCCCAATATCCTAACACTAAACCCCGTACCCTCCTCCTCCCCGCTCTCCTCCTCAAAACTTACGTAAAACCGAAAGCATTCCAGGCCTTAGCAAAGCATGTCGCGAACGCGACTGCCAGGGGGCGTGCCTTCGATGCGATCCGGTACCTGACAACTATAGTTTGAGTGAAGGGGTTTTGGGATAGTACCCCAATGGTAACCCTCTCGTACCCCTAAAGAACCTCTGTAGCAAACTGATGTGACTGCTTGAGGGGCTAAGGGGCGTTACTGGTTGATCTAATTTTTGAGAGGCTGGCGATGACTGGCGGGTTTTGTATGGTCTTGCAAGGAGTGGTTTAAGGGTTATTTATAGGGCTCTATTTAGGGTTGTCGGTTTAACGAACTTAGTCTTTAAGCGGGTTCAGGTGGCGTCAGATATAGGGATAAGCAGTTGAGTCATGAGTGGAGTTAGGTTTTGCAACCCAAGTTGCAACTTACTTGCCTTGGAGAAAACTGTGGAATGCTCCTTGAACGTCATATTGTTCTAAGTTAAAGACTATTCATTCTTTATGGGTTATTGGGGGGTATTCCTCTCCGCGGCGCAGCGGGTTCAGGCCTAATGGCTTGCACTTACCCCTAAACCCTAAACCCTAAAACCCTAAACCCCTAAACCCTAAACCCCTAAACCCCTAACCCCTAAACCCTAAACCCCTACAAGCGCACGAAGAACCGAAACTCCAGAAAGTCCCCCCCACAAGCCTCTGCAGGATCTGCCCCAGCATAGTCTGAGGCTGCCCCAGGCAGCCGCTCTGCTACGCTGTTCCGGTTTAGAGTCTTCTTATTACGGTTACCTTTACGATTATTACTACTACTACTACTACTACTATTCTTTTTGTTAATATTTACTACACGATTACATAATTCTTATTGTCAATATTGGGTTGCTGTGGACTAAGGAAGTCTGGGTCTGGAGAATAACATCTGCTGAGAAGCAGCCAACATTACCGGCAGTTGGGGCCTTGGGTGGGGACTTTAAGATTTCCCATAAAGGGCTCCTGTCTCAGGGCCTCTATGAGGTTTTTAGGTTCAATGCTTTTGTGCAGCGTGCCTTTTTGTTAAAGCTTGTTCTCGTTTATGGTCTAGGAAACTTAACCGAATGGTGCTCATGGCTGCAGATTCCATGCTGTCTCATGTAGAGCCCTAAACCCTAAACCCTAAGAGGAGCTCAAGCCACGATGGCTGCACACGAAGCTCTTCGATCACGCATGACGACCTTTTGCTCGATGCAGGTCCGTAGCCCAAGCAAGTGTGAGCCTCCGAACGCATACTTTCCCAAAGCCTTCAACACCACAAACCCTGAACCCTCATTGCATCCGGAAGCCCCAACACCTCGTGACGTCGTCCTTTTTAGGGCTGCTTGCTGGCTCCTCGTAGGGCTTCTTTAGAATTCCTTCTAGGATTCCTGTGCTTCCTTTTCAAAAAATCCTGAAAGCCTGCGGAAGGAGCTTCCAGGGGTTTCAGGGTGTAGGGTCTTAGTTGCTGAGTTCAGAAGCCCCAAATAAGTGCACACTTTCGGTTTTATAGTGGGTAATATTATCCCCCGAAAGTGTAAAGTGTATCCACTCAGCGACTACGGGGTTTAGGGGGCTGAGCAATTGAAGCTGTGGGAGTTGGGGGGTTCCGGGTTTCAGGTTTAGGTTAGCAGGCTGTGTTGCTGGGGTTCAGGGGTTCATGTCATGTGGGGGCTTTGATGAGTAGACTAAGATTGTTGGGCTATACTATGGTCTATCGCTGTTGGTCCTCATAATGATAAGGGGCTCTCGAAGTAGTACGTAAGGCTTTCAATCCGGCCGACCACAGCTGAGGCTACCTGGACAGTTCTGTAGATTAGGCGGCATTGTGAAGGAAGCCCCAGACCCTCAAAGCTTGAAACTTTGAAACCTCAAAACCCAAACTCAACCCATAACCCTGCGTGCTTTCCAGTGGAAAGAACGAACTTGTGCTGGGAGTGGCAGTGCTGAGGGCCCTGAATAAATGAAGGGGTACCTCAAGTGGGGAGGGCGTGCGCATCCGACTGCCTACAGTCTAGGAGAACACCTCCCTCGGGATGCCTTAACTCTACTACGTGTCGATTTTCAACAGTTAGCAAAATTTGTTTATAAGTAGGGCTCTAATTACTCTATACTAAACAATAAAAGGAATTTAAAATCATCCTAAATCGATACCTAGCCTAAGCCCGAAGCACCCATCCGGAAATAAACCGGATGGGATGCTGCTTCCAAGCTTCGCAGCTCCCAACAGCTGGGGCCCTGGCAAGACGACAAGTGTAGTTCTCCAAGCCGTACCTCATTGTCCGACATGTGTCTACATCGACCTTAGAACCCACGAAAGCCAAACAAAAACATTCCTAAACCCTAAACCCAAACCTAAAACCTAAACCCAAGCCTAAAACCTGTTCCTAAGCAAGCTCTACGCGTTGACCCGAAGTTAAGGGTCCTGAGTCCCTGAAATGACCACGCGGCGGGGGGGGCTCGGGCTCGATGATTTCGACATCCTCTGAAGCTGTAGCCCTTAGAAATTTGGGGTATGTACGATTGAACCCTAAACCCTAAACGCTAGATCCCTATGGGTAGAAATTTGGGGTATGTACGATTGAATTCAACAAATTTCGAGGTGGTGGCTCAAATCCGTGAAGCTTCAGCTGGGGGCTTTTTGATTTACCAAGGTATAAACCCTAGATAGAAGGATCGCGTCAAAAGGACGTCAAAGAAACTGCTAGTAAAAACTATATTCATCTTGCTCCTTTACACCCTGTAACCTTACAAAAATCCTAAGTTCACATAGGAAACCAGATGATGTATTCCGACTCAAAACCTGACTTCATATGCCCTGAAAACCCGAAGATGCCTGAAGCTTTCCCCCCCCCCCCCTCCCTCCCCCCAC
>BGNK01000163.1:211154-257111 GCA_003297005.1 Symbiodinium sp. clade A Y106
TGGTTAGGACGCCCTTACACCCTAGACCCCCACCCCCCCTCCGCATTCATATGTGCCAGGCCCCAGAGGGTCCGGGATCTCCCTGCTTCGTATACCCTTAAGAAGTCTATGAACCCAAAACGCCCACACTTTTTATTGTCTCCGCCCTCCATACCAGGGCCCCAGACTCTCCGGGATCTACTTGCTCATCGATCTTCTCGGCATACTCTGGGAAGACCGCCTGGCAGCAAAAGGAAACTCGGTGGGTTGAGGTTGAGGCTTAGGCCCTAGGGTTTCTACTAGGATATGTAAGGTGTATGCATGTAGTCTTTTCGGGGGTATAGCGGATAGGATAGGGTTTATCCGAAATCCTTCTCTCGACCCGTAGGTTGCGAGGTTCAAGTCATGCGAGTCTTACCCAAGGCATCGGGTCTGCAATAATCTCATTCCGGATATGCCGATGAATGTGGTGACAGGGAGCATTCTGTTGAAGTTCAAGTTAATACTTTTGCTATTGCTACGGACGGCAGCTATTGGCCTGAATAAACCAAGCAAAGACAGGTAGTTTTGATGATGATCCCCAAGGTGATACAGAGCACTCAGTTACGTAACGTATTCGTGGAAGTGTAGCAGCAGGAACGGCAGCAGCAGCAGTAGACGCAGAGGTAGAAGTAGCTGTAGCGGTAGCAGTAGCAGAGCAGCAGAAGTACTAGCAGTAGCAGTAGTAGTAGTAGTAGTAGTACTACTACTACTACTACTACTACTACTAGTAGGAGTTGTACTAGAACTAATAGTACTCAGGCTAGTACTAGTACTAGTACTAGTACTAGTACTAGTACTAGTTGTCGTAGTAGTACGAGTAGTAGTAGTAGTAGTAGTAGCAGCAGCAGTAGTAGTAGTAGTGGTGCAGTCGTAGTAGTAGTAATAGCAGCAGTATTATTCGTTGTTGTAGGAGGAGGAGCAGGCGTGCAGGAGCAGGATCGCAGTAGCAGCAGTAGTAGCACCAGCACCAGCGTTGAAGCGGTGTTTGTGTTGTGCGACAAAACCTACTGCCAGTACGCTTATCACTCTCATCACAGTCAACCGTGTGAGAGACCTTGTTATCATGACTGTTATGTTACACCCCAGTTTTTATCACAACGCAATATACTGCAGACAACACGCCGCAGTTTCAGAGCTCCCACACTAGCACTACTGCTGCAGCGACCGACAACACCAATAGTGACAAGAGGCTAAAAACAAACGACATAATCTCAATAATAGGACAGACGAAACCGACTGTCATGCCGAGAGTAACAGTAGTAGTCGTAGTCGCAGTCGCAGTATGAGTAGTATGAGTAGTAGGAGCAGTAGTAGTAGTAGTAGTAGTAGTAGTAGTAGTAGTAGTAGCAGTAGTAGTAGTAGTGGTGGTAGTAGTAGTAGTAGTCGTAATAGTAGTAGTAGTAGTAGTAGTCGTAGTAGTCGTAGTACTAGTAGTAGTAGTAGTAGCAGTAGTAGTAGTAGTAGTAGTAGTAGTAGTAGTAGTAGTGTAGTAGTAGTAGTGGTAGTAGTCATCATCAGCAGCATCATTGTCATCTCCGCTGGCCTTCATGCTGTCTCGAACAAAGACGCGGGTGCTCCAGATCGGAAAGGAGTAGAGCCGCGCAGGGGTGTAAACAGTGCCTCAGTGCTGACTTGTGCGACAATCTGCGGTGCTGCCAGTGTCCATCCCTTGAGATGCTGTGATGGTGACGATGATTCTGCATATGAAGCAGTGAAGCTCAGATGTAGCATAAGTAATATTACTATTAATACTATCATTACTATTACAACCATTATTGCGATTATTACACCCTAAACCCTAAACCCTAAGATGTCTTTGCAATTGCAGCTGAAGTCTCCGGACTGAGGCTACGGTCACCCTGGTGCTCCCAACGGAAAGAGCAAGAACCCAGCTGCCGATCCGAGTTGTAAGCCCAGTCCACCGCATGTTAGGGTTCTTTTAAGGGTGTCTATAAGGGTTACTGGATCTAAAAGGGTAATTATTATAACCGCATCCCTGATTTCACGTTCCGCCAACAACCGAGGTTCTGCAGATATTTTAATTTTAGGGGCCTTGATAATTAGAATAGGGTTTCGGGGCCCATAATACTATAACAAAACTAAGGAATCCCCAAAATAGAAAAGGTAATTGTTGCGGCCCCTACAGTATGTCCTGAGTCAAGGAGCCTCCTCAATTCACTCAGGTCTCCTTGCATGGACCCGGAAACGCCCTGTGACAGGGCTCGAAATGAGGGAAGCAAAGCAAAGTAGCTGTAGTCCCACAATATTCAATCAGGGCGGGCAAAACCACGGCAAGTACTCAGGCACGAAAACTCCCCAGAAAACTGAGAAGCAAGCCAGAGGGGCCCACGCAATTGGACGCATCGGGGCATGCCTCTTCACAGTCCGACCACATGGCATGACTTCCTCTGACTCGAAGTGCCGCCGGATACTAAAGAAGAGCTCGGTAGTGATATAGTCATATAGTGAATATAGTGATGGGTGGCAGTGATGCTGCTGATGATGGTTATGGTCAGAGAGATCCGAGATCTGCGAATCCCATCCACGAGACAAACGGAGATGCATGATGACAGCAGATATGAGGCACACACACACACATAATGCCGTTAACCACCACTACGATGGTTGTGAATGTGAGGAAGAGCCTGAACCATAGCAGTAGCACTGCCGTGACGAATGGCCGTCAAAGACTCCAAAACGCGACTCGAAGTCGTCAGAAGGGTTGTGACATGGTAATATAGGGGCCTTAATAATTAGAATAGGGTTTTGGGGCCCATTGTACTATAAATATAATAAGGAGCCCCCAAAATAGTATAGGTATTTATTAGGGCCCATATATTACGGTCAAGGGTTTGGGGGGATCCTGGGGTTTCGAGGCCTGTTCTTCGATAGTTGTATTTGGGACTATAAAGCTATTCGCAACTTGTTCCGACTACTATACGCCCCGTAATGTCTCCGCATGCGGGATTCTGGCCTTACCATCAAGGATGTAGCCGAATCGCCACTGGTTGGTCTACAAATCATAACACCCTAAAGTTATCCGCAGGTCCTACGTCTTAAACTTTACGCACCAAAACCTCAACTCCTAATCCCATAGCGCCAAGCCCTAATCCCTAAACCTTTCAAGCGTTCACAGCCCAGTTTCTGTTGCCTTGACAGAAGCTCCGAAGTCGCAGAGGTGCATCTGCCTCTTTCCGGGCGGTCTTCAGAATCTGCAGCTTTGGACTCTTGGAGAAAGGCTTTAATGTAGGAACCTGATTAAGAAACCTAGGGCCTTTATTAGGGTTCCTTGTATGAATCTTACTATTTTGGGGATATAGGCCCAGGGTTTCTTAATCAGGTTCCTACATTAGGGCTTCCGGATTTCGATTTTCAGGGTTTAGGGTTTCAGGGTTGACAGTCACTACTGCGAGATCAAAAGTTGAGGTCAGGGCTCCGGAGATGTTGTGCTAATGCACAGCTGGGTTTAGGGTTTAGGGTTTAGGGGTTGAGGGTTTAGGGTGCCATTGCCCTTCACAAGTACCCGCAAGAAAGCTAGCAGCTAGGCCGTAATACATGGCTTTAATGATTAGAATAGGGTTTTGGGGCCCATTATACCAGACCCTCAAAATAGTAGAGGTAATGATTTCGGCCCCTATATTATGCACTTCACCCAAGCCCCCGATGGTTTCCTAAGCCCTAGAGAACCCGTATCGTTCCCCCTAAACCTCAAACCCCATAGCCCTCAACTGGTTTGTCCGGGCTGCAGCTGGAGCTTTCGGCCACAATACTTTTCTAGAGTTTCTGCAGACTGTTGACTGCCACGCCACGTCACACACACATGGCAAATGCGCGCGGAAGCTGTTTTCCGCGCAATCTCCAGGAGCCGCTGCGGTTGCGGATCGAGCAAGGTCTGCTTGAATCAACCGCAAAGCTGACAGGTCAAGCAGAACTGCACAAATTCACAGTTTCGACTTTATTTGGATGCAGTTGGACGCCATTAAAACTGATATCTGTCTCAGCGGATACTATGCTAAAATTCAAAATCGAGAAGTGTGCCGTATGCCTAGGACCGGCCCAGTTTACAGTGTTCTTGCATGCGTGGTATCCGACCTGTGGTCACTCGAAACCCTGGGACTTCAGCCAAACGCTCTCCGACAATTCCTGGGGTCCTGTTCTCCCGATTTAGGGCTTAGGGCCTGGACTGTAGGGTGGTCTACACCAGGAGCTCTGATACAGTACTCGCCAAACCAAGGAATGACTGCCAGGAAGCTTCTCCACAAAAGGAGCCGGGGGAAATCAAACTCCCCAAACCCTAAGCCCCAAGCCCTGAACCCTAAACCCCTACGGGTTGAAGTCCTGACATCCTGTGATTGTCCTTTGCGACTGCCGAGGCCCCGGCCCTGCGAAAGGGTACATGATGAGCTGCTCCTGTGAGAGTCGTGTGGGTTTAGGGTTTCAGGGTGGGGGCCCTGAGAGCAAATTTACCCGTCAATAACAGAAACCCTCTTGCACCATAAACGCCATGCCAGAGTAGCCCCTCAAACAGTAATAGAGCACCACGGCGACCCTGAGGAACCACCACGACCGCAACCGACGTGACGACCAAGACGACCGCGACCCGGCCAAACGACCGCGACCATCGGGACCACCAGGAGCAGAATGACCATCAACCATGAGGACCAACAATGGCTTCCTCAGCTACTTGCGGAATTCAGAGAGGTAGTTGGCCGAATTCGTGTGCACCAGAGACACCTCACCACAACTGTAGGTGGCGGAATGTTCCGTGTACGGCTCGGGCTTGAAGCATGGCCACACCATCGAACTCCCTTTACCAGGAAACATATAGCTTGTGGATGACGAAAAACATAGCCAACGGCCCCTGCTTTACTCTGGTAGGAGGGATGTACATATATATATATATATATATACATGTATATGTATATATGTATATGTATATGTATCTGTATCTGTATCTGTATCTGTATCTGTATATGTATGTGTATATATATATATATACATACAGAGAGAGAGAGAGAGACATATATATATATATATATGAACCTATTCCTGCTGTTCCTAACAGGAGTTAGGAGCTCGATGCCGTCAGAAGGCTCCAAAGGCAACCCCTCCCCCTTCGGAGTCCTCGCCGATCATGGAGAGCAAAAAGCCCTGGACCAAGAAATTTAGCCTCGGCGTGGCTTGAAGAATCGATTCAGCACTCCGGCTCTTCCTCTGTAGAAGCTAAAACCCTTCAAAACCCTCAATACAAAAAGCCTTAAAGGCCCTAAAGACTCTAATTAGCTTCTGCATGGCATTCAACCAGTTGCCAAACCAATTTGGAACAGGCGCAGGCTGCACATACTGAACACAATGATAAGTACATAAACCGGCAGACACCAAGGCAAAACATGAACAAGAACATGTGACATACTACCAATGTAACATGTACACATACAACATATAAGCATGGCACGCCCTCCCCTCCAAACAAAACGTTAAGCAGTGCCGGGCTTCAGCCAATGCGAGACCAACATGCTCTGCTCCGATGGGCTTTTCTACATGTTACTGTCAACGTTGAGGCCGACACTGAGCAAACTAGGGTACACCTAGTTTGCTTTGAAAGGGATTAACTGTGACGGGGTTGCATCGGGCCTTCATCAAGATCTTAGGAGAGTTCTTGCTAAGGGGACTTGCTGTCAAGTCAGCATATTCAGGAAAGACTGTCATTTTCTAAAGGCCACAGCGATGATAACTTCAATTACGCCCTTAGCACAGAGGCATGTTTTCTCACTGCTGCGAAGCAGATCTGCATTGTCAACTGCACGGCCCTTTGTCAACATGCGATGCAATGGCTTCAGCACATGGCTGACACCATGCCAAGGCTTCTCAAGTTCTCGAAATCACCCCTCCAGTACATGACGACCCAGCACTTGTGGCCTCGACAACGTCGTTCAAGTTGCAGCCCTCAAGCCGCAATCAGCTGTACATAAACACTTCAAACCCGACGTCGCTGGGAAGTCTAAGATTCACCAATGAACTGCGCCCAGCCTTCTTCCCCAAGCTGATACTCTTCCTCCGTAACCAGGGCATCTTCCAGGCGCTTTGTGAGGTCTGCCTTGTTGAGGTTCTGTGCAATGAAGACCAACTCTACTCGTTTGTCTCCGTAGCGGTTGGCCTTGTACTGCTCGAGATGTGCAGGCCACTCACTGGGATCCACGTTTCCATGCAGCCAGTTGCCAGATTGAAGGTCTACTGCACCCCCAGCCTGCGCCCAAACCATGGCGGCATTACTTCCTGCGACCCAGAGCAAGCCTTTGGAGCGCAGCAAGTCATCAAAGCCCTCTCTCAACACCTTGTCCAGGCGATGTGGATGGAAGGGCTTTAAGGAACGGAAAACCAAACTGGAGATGTTGTATTCCTCAGTCTCCGGCACATGGTTTCCACGCAGCTCCTGTATCCAACCGGGCATCTTTTGAAGCTCACCAAAGTCGAACTTGCGAGTGTTCAGAACTCTTGTGAGATCAATCTTGCCCCAGCTGGATCTCACGATTTCTGCCGTCTGGTTCATCTTTCGGAGCACAGCTTCCAGTGTTACAACCTCCTCCTCCTTCAGCAAATCCACTTTGTTCAGAAGAATGACATTCGCGCACTCAATTTGATCTGCAAGAAGAGAAGCGATGTTCCGCTGGTCGCCAGTCTCTGCGCCTAACTCCTTCCGATCCACTAGCATCTCGGTAGTCCTCTCGAGGGGAATCTTTTCAAAGGTCCTACAAGTGGAAAAATCCGAAAGACCTTAGCTGAGAAGGACTACCCTTCGTTTCATCCCCCAAGACAGCACTTACTAAGGTTGAACGTTTAAACCCTAAGCCCCAAACCTCACACACCT
Source organism: Symbiodinium sp. clade A Y106 (assembly GCA_003297005.1). Lineage (NCBI taxonomy): Eukaryota > Dinophyceae > Suessiales > Symbiodiniaceae > Symbiodinium > Symbiodinium sp. clade A. Next base: position 218,044 of record BGNK01000163.1, read on the forward strand.
GTATGCATGTGTGTGTGCTTATGTACGTGTATATATATATATATTTATGTGTGTGTGTGAATTTACGTATATCCCCAAGGTCCTAGCTTTCAAGTCTCGCAGAAGCTCTTGTTTATCAGACTCTGCATACCGCTATTGAACCGTACAGCCCCTTTCAGCACGTCTTCTGCAGCCTTAAAGAGTCCTGTACGTCTCCCAGAAGGTCTTGCCATCTACAACGGTTACCTGGGGAGTTCCGAGGCTCAGAAAAGGTTAGCTATTGTAGTGTAGCCTCAATAAGTTGTGATGGCAAACTCACAAGAAAGGAATCCTGAGGCCTACTGATATGCAAACTCTCCGAACCCAAACCCTCCGATATCCAAAATAGAATCTCTACTGCGCTCGCACTGACGCAAAGTCTAAAATCTAAACTCCAACCGTGAGACCGTGAGACATAAGGCCTAAGCCCTAAACCCGAAGCCCAAGAGAGTTGAAGACCAATTGAGAGTTGCCGAAAATAGGGGACCCTAATATGGCACCCTAAATAGTAGGATCCTTATAAAAAGGACCCCAAAATAAGGTACCCCCTAATTTTAGGAAACTCCCTATTCAGCTCGTGTTACCAGGGTGTCAAGTCGTGCGACTCTGCCAAGCATGGCCTGGCCTCGCAACGGTCTTAGGGTTTGGGCTTAGAGTCTTTAAGGGTTTAGGGTCTAGGGCTTAGGGATTTAGGGTTTAGGGTTTGGGGATTTAGGGTTTGGGGCTTAGGGTTAAGGGTTTGGGTAGGGTTCAGGCTTTGCAAGGGTTCTACATGGGCTTTTGTAAAGCGTTTGCCAAGGCTTTGCAATGAGGTATGCTGAATTGAACACCGGTTGTGGAGGATATATATATATATATATATATTGCGATTCAGGTTTGGAGCGAACTCATCAAAGTGTTATGATGATTCAAAAGGTTTTCAATTCGTTGCTGCCGGATTTAGGGGCGTGGCCACCGAGTACCAAACGGTCCAGAAGTCGCGAAGAGATGACTCCAGGAAGACGCAAAGACCCCAGCAGATTACACGACAGGACAAGGCACGAGGACGCCAAGCAAAATCAGGATGACACAATACGAAGACATGCCGCATGATGAGCATATTGGCACGGGCACACAAGATGGGATGCAAGACCCGAAAGACACGATGCTGGGATAACAGATCACATGCTCACTCGAAGCAAGGACACGTAGCATGAGGACAGAATATGCGGCAACACGACACGAGAAACGACACAAGGGCACGAGACACACGGGCAGACCGTGTGAGGACATGGCAAGAAAACATGATGCGCTAGACAGATGCGATACACGAAGACACGAGGCATGAGAATGCACGGAAAGGGAGAACGGGGCATAAGGGAACGCAGTCCAAAATAGACGTACACCTCCGATCGTTGTGACAGTTGATGTCCATCATTTGTGACAATATGCGAAGGATCAAAATACAAATGAAAGGAGGATCCTATCCCTCTGACAACCGACATGTGCCAGCACCACGAATACCTTAGGGTCCGAAAACCACAACTGACCGAGGATCGCAGATGCAAAACGCTGACAAACAGTGGAGGCTTTGAGGCGTTCCTACGCACAGCACAGCAGCGAACGATCTGATCCATGTTCAAAGCGGAAATACTGAAAAGTGCTGAGGGTTTCAGATTTAGTGTGCTGGATTCAACCTTTGGGTCTTTGCGAATTTCAGATTCAATTGGCTTCCACTTGCCTTCAATGTCAGTCACGAAGGTGGCTGCCACTGGCATCGGCTCGGAAATGCCAGTGCTTTCGATCAACAGGTAGTCGTACTTTTTCTCTGCTGCTATCTTGGTGACCTGACGATGCTAGTACACCAAAAGTCAATGATATAGAACAGCAGTGCCCAGTAGCAAGAGAGACAGACAACAACATAGAAAAGACAGTCTTACCCGCAGTGCAGAGCTGGCGACATGTTCGATGAGGTCGTCACGCAAGGTGCAACATATGCAGCCATTTTGCATCTCGACCATCTTGTCTTGCACATTGAGCACTTGTTCGGATTTGACCAGCATGGCATCGATGTTGACCTCGGCCATGTCGTTCACGATCACCGCCACCCGTAGGCCTTCTAGCTTGTTTAGGTGTCCATGTGAGTTAGTCAGGATTATCAATTATCTGATTACCTGGACCCTGAAAGTGTGTAGAATAATGGCCTTTTGTAGGCTTTGGGCAATCATTTTACCTACTTTTGGGGGTTTGGGTAATCAATGACTATGGTTTCGGTCCAACTTAGACTGGTGGTAGCATGGCATTTCTCGGTAGGGCCTTCTTGATTGTGAAGGACATGCGTCAACAAGCTGGTCTTGCCAGCTCCTAGGAAGCCGCTCAGAACCGTCACTGGCAGCAGGCTGTCCACTTCCATAGGCGCCATGGCCAAGTAGCACAGCTTCGCAGCTCACTGATGCTGGAACAAAACTGCAGAGGCAACAGAACTTCCCTAAACCCTCAACCGTCTACCCCATACATAGCCTACGAAAGTCTGCTTCGGAGGACAACACCGGTGAAACCTGCATAAGTTTGCTGAGATGACCCAAGCCAGGATACGTACCAGGACTCGTACTCCAGGCAAATCTCCGTATGCTCACAGATAATGTGGCGAAGTACGAGCCCTGGACACTGGAAGGCTGACGTATGAGATGGGGATGACCGCACTCGACTCATTTAACCGTGTTTCATGGGTACGAAGCTGAGACATAGCAAACTTGGAAGCAGTATTGCGACATGCTTGCTATGGTGTGCTACTATTGCTGCTACCATGCCCGCCTCAATATGATGTAGGGCTTTCCTTGCTGGTGGAGTCGGACATTTAGTCTGTGCATCACCATAACAAAACAGAAACCAAGATATACACTCACCAGAACTCGCAAGAAGCTCCAACACATATGGGTGGTTGTCAAAATTAGGGTTCCTTTTTGGGTCCTTAATATAATACGGCACCTTCTTATTTAGGGTACCCAAACAGGGACCCTAATTTTGACAACCACCCTTATGACCACCAACTTCCCCTGAGGTCCCGAGACCGCGGCAGGGTGAAAAAGTAAATCCGGATGACCAAGCTTGTGAGAGTTGCCGGCCAGCCCGCACCTGATTTCGGTTAGGAAACCCTAAACCCTATTATAAACCCTACACCCTAAACCGTTACTTGGACGTCTTTGGGTAGTTTTCTGAATCAGGGCACCTCTTTAGGTCCCAAATATATTACGGCACCCTTATAAAAGGATCCTAGGCGAGGATCCAAATTTAGAGAACTACCCCTTCCGATTTGAGTCCCAAAACCCTAAACCCTAAATCCTAATTAAGGGCCAGCCCAAAAAGGGCTCGCAGGATGGGATTCGAGGGCTTTTTGTCTCTGAGTCAAAGGCGCCTGTAATCAATCAAAGACAAGGGATTAGAGTTTCGCTTTAGGTTCAGACATTCGACAGAGTCAGAAAATTGTTTGGCGGGGCATTTTCTACAAACTCATGGGTTTCTCTGGCTGCTTGCGGTTGCCCCTCTGGCTCCTAGTAGGTTTTGCGTCAGGTACGGCTGGAACCTGCTGGGTAAGATGAGGGTAGTTCCCCAAAAAGGGGGACCCGTCTTGCCCTGTTGCCCTGCCCTCCCTGCCCTGCCACGAAAAATTGTGCCCAGTGGGGCCACATTCTAGATCCCAAGTATAGTACGACACCCTTGTAAAAAGGATCCTAAAAGGGCGCCCGAATTCAGAACTACCCATTAACTTTCTGCTTCGATTCCGTTCTGGGGCCTGCCTGCGAGCCATCCTGAGCAATCCAAACAGTCGGTTACAAACCACTTAATATGAAACCCATTGATCAATTAAGTAAGCGGAGAACTGGGGAAATGATATCAACCGATCGCCAGTTGTGACTCTAGCCCTACGATTCAAGTTAAGATCCTTGAGATGTTGCTCATGCACAAATACAGACGGTTTTTGCTGGCAAATAGTGCTACCTGTGCTCATGTAACTTCACTGTTGGTATGATGATGAACAACAAGCAGGTGACGAAAACGATTCTGATGGTCATGGTGATGACTTCATGATGTGTATTCGTGCTGGTTGATGTGCCCATGTACTTGCCAAGATCGCGGAGACAGTAGATCACAGGTTTGCAACCACACACGCAGGAATAGGCATACCGCGCGGCATGGTCTTTCTCCTATCCAAACCACGAGCCACACTTGGGTGCACACACGAGGTGATCGGGAGTGCTGGCAGTTCATACTTTCCACAGTACTACTGCAGTTATATTCATGATGCACACAGCAGCTGTAGTGAGACTTGAACTCCTGACAGATGCAATCGCCAGCTTGATCCTGCTCTGCACAACAGCAACCTTCATCATCAGTGTTATCATGATCCTCATCCTACTCCTAATCGCTTCACGAATCTGCGTCACAGAACCGCAAAAGCCCTAAAGTCTTTAACCCGTAACCCTTTGCGTTTTGAAGTCCCCAAGCCCCTTCAATCCCAAAACTTTGAATCATATTGAATCTATAAGCCACTCGGTCCCCCGCTTCTGGCAATCTGCGGCATGGCAACTGCTGCTCCGTAGACCTGCGATCGTGGTTCGTTGGCCGTAACTGTTTATGTTGTATTTGGGTTTGGGGTTTTTGGGATGGTGTTGGGGGTGAGAGTTTAGGCTTTTGGGGGATGAGTGCTTAAGGACTTTACGGCGTTGGGATTAAACATTTTAGGGCTTAATTAGGGTTGTTCTCTTGGTGCCCTTGTGTATGAATAAATGAAAATAAAACACCTAAACCCCACAGTAACATCCTTCAGGTGGCATCCAGGTGGGCTCTTTCGAGCCTGATTCAGAATCGGTGCAGCATCTGGACTTCGTCGAAACTTGCGAGAAAGCTTGAATAATCCCGAAAGTGTGACGAATAGGGTTTCGGGTCCCGAAAGTGATTGCCTTACACTTCAAGGGCTCTAGCTTAGTTGCTGGATCACGTATGGAGCTACAAGTCTTCCACTGAATACACTGACAAGGCTTGTCTGGTTTCAGGAATATTCCTTTGTCAAGGTCTAGCGCCCAATGCCCCGGACCCGTTAATCAAGACATATCCTGCACTTGTGTGGGGGACCCTGATAGCCCAATACCCTCAGATGAACGATATCCCTTCATTTTTGCAAGGCCTCCTGTTATGATGTGCAGACCATTCCTAAGGTGAAGAGTCTAGCCGGTGGCTAGGATACATGGTATCAAACATATAAACTTCCATTCCTTCTCGGGTTTGAGTTCCCATAAACATGTTACCCAACTATGACAAACGAGTATAGCGCTGTGTACGAGGAATCTTGGAGCCGCGCAGAGTCTGCCTCAATGGAGCAATACCCGTCACCCTCCATCCTTGGAGTATCGTAGACGAGGCGTAAGGGTTGGTACTGAAAGGATGCGCGGGAGCTAGGTTTAGGTTTATACACAAGATAACGATACTTTTCGGAAATGCGCATGACCCCCAAAACATGGTACTCATTATCTTGCAAGATAGGAGACGAGGGGCAGACTTCAGGGTGAGTGCTTTGCAGTTCTAAGGCGTCCACTAGATGAAGAAACTTCCGCTTGTGGCTTTGATAATGTAGGGGCCTTAATGATTAGAATAGGATTTTGGAGGTTCCTTATCATAGCTCTAGTATAATATCCCTTACTAAAGCCTCTACTTTATCGGCTTCTCATCTCTGGGGGTTCTGGGGCGGCTCAGGGTCAGCATGCAGTAGCTGCAACAAACATCGGGGGGAGTCTTCTGAATTACAAATCAATCGCCAATGCCGAAATCGTGCAGAGCTGGTTTGAGCCGGGTCCTAAACGCTAAACATCCCTGAGCCCAATCTGTCTAGACGTCCTTCGATGCCGCCTCCCAAAAGAGTCATGGAACAGAGCCTGATCCTTGGGACACGGGCTTCTCGTATTTCGATGTGCCGTATCTAAGGGTCTGCAATCATTAGGTCTGAATGAGGGTCCCTTCCTTTCTGCTTCCATCAAAGCAGCAAACGTCGCTGAACCCTTACTTGGAGGTTCAGGGGTAGTTAGAAGTGGGGTTCTAAGTAGGGTAACTATACTTATAACCCATATTGGGGGACTTATAACCCCGCTTATGACTACCCCTGAACCTCTAAGTATAGTACTCCTCAACCGAGGCCCTCGCTGCTGCAGGATGGCGATTGCCTTACTGGCGGCCACCTGTGGCATCAACTTGGGTCGCGGTCGAAGGGTTTCGGGTTTAGGGTTTAGGGTCTGTTCGGTCTATTCTTTGCCCGACTTCATCGGAGCAAGGTACTACAAGCAAGTACCGTTTACAAATGCACCCTGGCCCACTCTGTGGCCATGAGATCTCCTGAAGCACCCAGGACGTACTGCTGCTCAAGTGCTCGCTTTCTGCCTGGCCATGAAAAGAAGTCTGGTCAGTTTGGCAGATCTGCTCTGCACGCTGCATCTGTTGCCACGGTTTTCCACCGGATCAGATTCAAATTCAGCTACCCCAACGAGAAGTTGATGGCTGCATGGTTTGCAACTGCCTGTAGGGTGAGAGTTCGCAGAGAAGTCGTTGGGTTGGGGTACCTGTAGTTGAAAAACGGGCATTCCTCCGCGATTCAAGCCCCCAAAACTGTGCAACAGACACCCACGCACGCGCGGGGCAATTGGCGAATCTAGGAGCAAGCCCAAAAAATGAACGTTTCAATGTACTGAAATATGGAAAATATTGTAACTGAGATGGGGGATTCCGAAAATTAGAGGGTACCTTATTTTGGGGTCCTTATAGTAAGAATCCTACTACTAGGGTCCCCTGTTTTCGCAAAAACCCCAATAAAAACTCCACATGCAGGCATGCCGGGCTCATGCCGGACATGCCACTTGGAAGTTCTCTTGGTTGCTATGGGAATGCCTGCTATTGGCTGAGACTCCCGTTTGGTCCTTCGGCAAGGAAAAGCCAGAAGACGCCCACTGTCAAACGAGCTGAGACCGATTCGGCTGTCTTTTGGCTGCCGCCGGTCCTGGCACCAAGATGGCGCTTTCAGACTCCCTGCCGCGCGTGGTCTCTTGGCTGCCGAGTGCTCCTTTAGATCTGGAAGTAGCTATTCGCCAGAGCAGCTGAAGCGATTCGCTGGATCTCCGCTCTGCTCTGCGTACCATCCTCCAAAGCCTCTTGCAGGAAGCGAGGCAAGGCCTTCTCCTCGGCGAAGTCGGCGACGGTCAAATTGCGTGAGTTGCGAAGATCGGTTCGGGCTCCCGCTGCAAGGAGCGCAGCGGCTCCCTCATACTGTCCGGACATCACTGCTACCATGAGTGGCGTCACATCCTGGCAATGATAAGATTGTTTGCTTCCCATGGTTTGCTTGCCAAATCTGTGTTGAAGCGTCTTGCCCGCAACCAGCAATCTGCCCATGTAAGACATCGACGACAGCCGAAATTGCTGGTTGACATCAGCACGAAGACTCAGCAAAAACCCCACAAGCTCGGCGGTACCACCTCTGTTGGTCATGCCGCAGTACAGCCCGCGAGAGATATCAATCGTATCACCTCCCTGACAGATGATCTCCTTTGCGGCTTCCATGTTGCCAAAACCACAAGCAGCTTCAAAAGCCGAGAAGCCCAAGACGTCCTTGGTGTTGGGACTGCACCCCGACTTGCACAACATGCGAATTGCTGCTGCATTGTTTCCCAGCGCTGCCATGACCATCGCCGGCTGCAGCAGGCCTCCCGGACGGGCCCTGCAGGAAAGCAGCAGGCTGACACTCTCGTTGTGGTTGAAGGAAGCAGAGATAGCAAGCGCCGATGCAAAAGGGGGCATCCCTGCCAGATGCTGATCCTTCTTCGTGACACAGTTCAGATCAGCACGCTGCTCCAACAAGTCTCCGATCAACGTTGCATCCCCGGCCAGAGCTGCATAGTGTAGGGGCGCCCATCCCTGACTGTCCACGGCCCTCACTGAAGAAAAGCCGTATTGGTACAAGAAGTGGGACACTGATCTTGCGGACTCCGAGACAACCAACTCCGGTGCCGAGTAACCAGGAATCAGATTCCCTAGTGGCCGCGTTTGGAAGCCTCGCAAATGAACCTTCTGGAGACTCAAAAGAACGCGGTAGCTGACGAAGTCTTGTCTCCTCAAGGAGAAATGCAACTTGCGCCTGATGGTTTGCAGCATGATTGGTGCCAGCTGTCCTCTATCCGCTTCTACAGTGAAGGCACTCTCACCAGGCGATTGTGCAATGGATGCCAAGGGCGTAGCAATGAGAGTCACGTCTGTGCGGCTTTTGATCAAAATCCACGAAGAATCGGGAGACAATTCCCGGCATGCTGCCTCAAATTTGCACCAGCCACGGCTTGCCCAGGTTCCTTGCGTGAAAACCTTGCCCTGAGTTTCGCTGTCAACAACAGGACAAAGGGCAAAGAAGAAAGTACTTCGCGAAACATAGGCTGGGATGCTGCTGATGGCCTGGTCGAGATTGCTCATCTGGTGGACCACCCGGTCCGGGATATGATACTCGAGCTGTGGACAGGAGAAGTAGTCATACCATATGAAGAGTGGTCTCGCCTTCATGGCCTTCAAGTCAAGGGACCTTGATCCCGGCACAAGTGACTCTGTGAGCTGGTCCAGCGGGATATGCGTCATCTTGGACAAGATATGATGGAAAGCATCTTGTAGCACCCGAAGCTGCTTGAGCTCGGGATCCGGATGACTGTTACCGACCCATTGATGGGAAACAAAAGCTGCACTGCCCATGCTCTCCTCAAACTCCACCAGTGCACCTTTCTCCATCAAAACCTCATGCGGCTCAATCTCCGACACTTCCATCAGCTCTGCCAGTGGCACTGTGTACATTGGGAACATCATGCGTGGCGTTTCTTTTATCATCGCATCTGCACTTTCTGGCAGAGATCTGGCATAGCGCTCAAGCGGCGTGGTGGCTTTGCCAGACCCGCACAGCCTCATGATATGACGGAATTTGCAGGACTGTACTTTGTGGCACCTGCCGTCTGAGGTTCCGTCTTTCCTATTCAACCGCATCTGAGCTGCTACTCGCTTTAAGTCCTAACGACAGCTCCCACCATTGAAATCTACTCTCTCGGCAGTAGCGCTTGCAACAAAGGAGTCCACTAGCCTAGCTGTAGCCGAAAAGACCTACCGTTTTAGGGTTCCTTATTATGGTTTCTGTATAAAGTTCCTTAAAATGGTAGGTCTTTTCATTTTCGGCTACAGGTACACCAGTCACCAGCCCTCGAATCCTGGAGCCTAAACTTGTCACCAGCGGCCACTGCGGAGTTTGGGGCCTTTTCGGGCCCTTTAGAGGAACCACCAAAGCCTAAACCCGACTATAGTTACTATAGATCTATAAATCCTGTAAAGACCCCTTTAAATCTAAAGGAACACCTAAACCTCTGTAGAATCCTTTTTGCCTGCTTCTTGGCGTGGGCCAGTCTTGGATGCTGCTGCATTCTGTGCTCTGCTGTGCCGAGGCAAGTCCTGGGCTGTCGTGACCGAAGCACCAAGGAGAAAGCAATATAGGGGCCTTTATAGGCTTGGGGGTATATTAGGAACCCCCAAAGTAGGTTTGGTAATCATTAAGGCCCCTATATTACAAGATGCCCGAGCCCCGGTTTGGGGTGGCCGTTCCTGTAGGTTTAGGCTGTGAAAGGAGGGCAAGATGACATGGCTGGACGATCATTTAAACCATGGAGAAGGATGGCATTCTGGAGTAGCTGGATTGGGTAGGATGAGGCATGATTGTGAAGGAGGTTGCGCTATCCGCGTTCGAAGCCCATGTCTGACCAGTTCCCGACCCTATGATACTTGCAGCCGCCATAAATAGGAGTTTCCGAATATTAGGGGTACCTTATTTTGGGGTCCCTTATAACAAGGATCCTACTATTTAGGGTACTATATTATCGGAACCCCAGATGCCCAAGACCACTTCGTTAAGGATCCTTTCTAGCAAAGCTCTCGGGGAGCGTTCAGGCTTCCAGCCACGATGGGCAGTCAGCTTTTCCGTCCTTCAGCCGCCAAGATCGCAACAAATGCAGCGGCCCTTACAACCCAAGATGATATAATGTACTAGAATATGACACAGGATAGTATAGTATAGTTTGAAAGAATATGTTATAACAGTATATGGTTGAACATCATATACCTGCTATCTGAATCAATCTTCCTGAATCCGCAGACCCAGCCTTCGCCATATCTTCAGGCGCCACGTACGGTGCTGTTGGGACGCCTGGGCCCCGTGGGTTTAGGGGTTTAGGGTTGGGTTTAGGTTTTCGGGCTTAGAGGGATGATGACGATGATGATGATGGTGTTCTTGTCGACCACCGTTACAGTTTCTTAACGTAATCACCGAACTGAGCAAGTAGTCGGCTCCCGTCATCACGGAATCCCGGGATAACGTGGCTAGTTGCTACGGTATGCCTGTATCTTTCAGGGGCCGATCGTAAATCAGCTCCGTTGGCCCCGAACCACTTTAGCATTTTAGGGGTTAGGTCTTAGGGTTTAAAAACCAGGGCTGAACTTCACAGAAAAAGCGATGGTCGCAGTCCGAAAGTGCAATCCCCAAAGCTCGAAGAGAAACCTTTGGGGCCTTTCAGGCGCTTGCCTCCTCCTGGTACCGTGGCCTCGTCTTGTATTCGATCTTCCTGTTGCAAGCAAAGGCATCTTTCGAAATCTGAGCCAGGGCTCTCAATGAGTGGAAGAGGGCTCTTGGGGTGCATTACAGCATAGCTATAATGAGGAGCCCTGAGCAATAGTACCAGAAATTCTTCAGGACCCGAAATGTGTCTCGCCGCGCTGATTTACTATCTGAAGATTTGGCTTGCCATTCTTTGATGCTCACTCCTTGCTTGTGTTAGTAGCAGCCCAATGCGCCAACCTGGCTTGCACTTTCCTGTTGAAGCAGCTGGTTTACGGCTGCTAGATACTGCCATGTTTGTCCTTCTGCCTCGCGATTTGGGCCACTAGATACGACCAAATGCAGTCATTGATAGTGATGCTTTCTTCTATATTTCGAAGTAGTGCGACACATTCTGTTTCATGCTTCCCTCAAGCATTACAGTAAACCCTGAAGCCCGTCCATGTCACATTATTAGTTTTCTTTACTTGAACCACGATGACGACGGCGACTCTCGTGATTAGCTGCTGCTGCTGCCGCTGCTGCTGCTGCTTTTGAGTTTGCGATTTAGGATTTAAAGTTTTGGGCTAGGGTTCACCACCACCGCCACCACCGCCACCACCACCACCACCACCACAACAACCCATAACAACCACAACAGCAACTACACCAACATCTTGCTGAAACATGGTGACTACGACGTCGACGACCGCTATTCTCGCTATCCAGCTAAGCTGTTTCACTGCTGCACTGCTGCTGGTTTACACTTAGGCTTTTCTGCGCTGCCACTACTTGAGACGACAACAAGAGCTCTCAAAGGCTTTACGCTCCGTGTCTTTTTATCTTTCCGGCTTGGAGCCTTACACCTACGAGTGTGGCCCGCATGCCCTTAGAACACAATGCGACCCCGCACAAAGCACGAGCCAGGAGAATGTGCCTGCAGAATGCTCTAATTTAAGACGTTACCCGCCCTCGGAACCCCTTGGCCTGAATCGCCCTAAACCCCTAAACCCCCAAACCCTGGACCCAAAATCCTAAATCCTGCCCACAACCTCAAAAACCCTAAGCCCGAAAGAGCCCTATAAGCCCTAAACTCAAAGTCCTGCCCCTGGTGCCTCTGCGCTCTCAGAAAGGATCATGTACCCCGAAGATCTCGGCCTAGCAACGTGGGGTCATCTGACTCTCTTTTTGCGAAGTATAGAATGCAACTACTGTACTAGACCAAAACATACTGCCATATACTACGGTGTGCTATACTATAATGGTTAGACTATAATTAACTATAGTAGGCCAAACATACTATAACATGTCCCCCTAGTATGCTGTAGTATAATATTAAGCATCTTGGTTTGGGGTTACATAAAGGTTCTGGGTTTGCATCTTCACGGAAGTTGCTTAGGGCTCTTTAGTTCATAGGCTTCAGGGCTTCGGGCTTGCACGTTGGCGCTCATTGTTCGGACCCTTGCTGCCCCAAATGCAACTACTCGACGAATCCTCTGCTACAGAGGCCTAGAGAATTACCAAGACTCGTCCTTGGGGTTCCTTTTTATCCATATGGGAGTTTCCGACAACTACTAATGGTACCTGTATGAGGGCCCCCTGTTTTCGGAAACTCCCATATACTATGATGGGCCCCAGAACCCTACCCAATATTACAATGTCAGGCCCATAAATTCGAACTGACCGTAGTGCCTACTGTTCAGGGTTGGGGGACTAAGGTCCCGAATCACTCGGTTTAGGGTTTAGGGTTTAGGGGTTCGGGTTTAGGGTTCATTCGCGATACAGACTGGCCGGAGCTGCCGTGAAGTGCAAAACAGTGAGGGCAGGCGGGAGCACGATGTCAGTGCATTGTGTCCAACGTTGACAGCTTCGGCGTTTCAGCAACGGCTCCTTGCCCTTCCCCAACAGACTATAGACTTATCTCCCGCGACGGTTGTACCTTGGCCGTTCCGTGCATTCCTAAACTAGCTGTCAACATCGTGACTCAACAGTCAGGATTATTGAATCCGTCCGTCTTTGTGCAAAAATCCGCAGGCCGAGAAAGCCCCAAACTTCCATCCACACCCGTGCTGCAGCCTGCCATCTTCTCCCGACGGTTTTGTTGTGGGACCTTGGTCTTGGTAAGAAGCTGAAAGAGGAGTGTTTACAAAGTCCTATCAGGCGTGAACATAACGAATTTGCGATCGGTTAAGCTGTTTACTTAAAACAAAGGCAACCGTTTTGAAACTTCCCCGAGCGGTAGCACGGCAGTCAGAGATGCGAAATACTTAGGACTTTTTTTTACTGATGCTGGAAATCCTGCTACCGGACCGTTGCTTCCCCCAATACACCCACTACTACACCCACTACTACTGCACTACTACTGCATTACTACTGCGCTACCACTGCTACTACTACTACTACTACTACCACTCCTACTCCTACTCCTACTCCTACTGCTACTGCTACTGCTACTGCTACTGCTACTGCGAGTACGACTGCGACCATGACTACGACGACGACTAATGCTGCTACTACGACGATTATACTACGACTCCTTCTACGACTACGACTACTGCTGCTACTACTACTACTGCTGCTGCTACGGCTACGGCGGTTGCCCATGGATTGGATGCACAAGATCATTGGTCGTCCCATAGCCTGTGTTGGTGACTATTCGAAGGTCGTGTATTTGATGTTGGTGACGACGACAAAGAGGATGACGGTGATCCTGATGAGGATACGGCACAAATTCAACTTCTGTCTTCTTGATACTCAGTCTGGCATCGCTCTGTTCTTGGATGCGACCCCCCGGAGTTATCGTGACATAATTGAGCCAAGATGCGCTTGGGGTTCCCCGTCAGGTTTTGACGTCCATCAAAGAACTTCATGGCTGAGGAAAAGCGTCTCTACAGATATGTGAATAGATCTTGACATAATCGCCCACCCCCGCTTTCTACATCTGTAAACGCTTGGTCTTACAATTCTGATCATTACGCTGTCTTCTCCCTGAAAGCCAATAAGGCCAAAACACCTCAATTACGTACTAGTCTGTATCTCAGGACCCGGAACCCCATATTATATATAATTTCTCCTCAACTGAATCTAAACCCTAAACCCCAAACCCTAAACCCTATAACCCCAAACCCCCTAGAGAAACCAAAGACCTCCTGCACAGCCAGAGCCTGGAGTTTTGAAGCGCAAGAAGTGGCTGCGAGAACTCGGACACCAAAATAGGAGCCCTATACATTTTCAGACTCTATTATAGATCCCATATATATATATATAGAAATCATAAACTCTATTATAGATCCCTTATACATTGTCATAGACTAGATCTATTCTATAGAACCCACTCAGACGGAACCCTATGTTCGAATTATGATCACTGGAATGAACAACAGAAGCACCCAGGCGGCTCAATGGTATTTATGGAGTGCTCTTTATTGGGGTTTAGGGTTTAGGGTTTGGGGGTTTAGGGTTTAGGGGTTTAGGGTTTAGGGTTTAAGGGGATTCTGTGGTGCTCCGATATAAAGACACCCAGAATAGGGTGTTGAACTTTCTATAATAATACGACTGGGTTTCTGCGGAATCATAACGCGGACATGTTGGGGGAGCTACAAGGAATAACAGTACTGCTGATTTCGAGTCGCATGTCGGCTTGAGATGTGATCTGTGTATGCTGGGTTTGAAGCTTGCTTGGCATGGCTTCCATGTTATCTGGTCAGTGCCCCACCTAGGGAGCTACGAGGAATCGCAGCGCAAGAGTTGCGTAGTGGGGTGTAGGGTCTCGGCTTCTCAGAAGACTTCAGCTGGCACTATCGGCACAGGCCTGTAGCATCATGCAGGATTCCAGTACCCAGACAGCCTAATCTCCCTTAATTAAGGAACATGGCCCAAAATCATAATATGAAGCCCCTTATAATTCAAGGTACATTCCGTAATTAGGGGGTATTGGGCTCTCTGGGTAGGTAGAGATGCGATGACAGCATGTCGGGTCTGAGGAAAGACGGGGGTGTTAATCGTCAGACAGCAGGTTTCACGCTGTACTAGAGTATAGGTGCAGAAGGACCATCAGGGATCATCAGGCATATTTTTGTTATCCCGACCATATGTTACTTTCACTAGGAGGGTGAGGGATAACATTGGAATCGCCATGCTCATTTGTGGAATTATTCTGTTGTGTTCCCTAGTTTGAGCTCAGATACTGGTCTCCCCAACATCACAATAATTCCCAATATTCCAACGGAGCCCGACATACACTCACCTCACCAGAGCCCATGTGTACAGCTGACTGCGTGTGCTCCAGGCCTCCTCTTTTTCCCAACCGCTCACTAGCGCGAGCGCGGAAACGACCTGACGTCCTGGGACTTACACAGCCATCAGAGGTCTGCAGAGTGCCGCCACCAGCAGTTCACGAGAGCACTAACCCTAAAGTCGTAAAGCCCTACATCAATCCTAAACCCAGAATCCCACACCCTCAAACCGTTCAAAACCTGGGTGTTCCGCCGGCAAGGAACATGAGGGCCTCTTGGGTTTAGGATGGTGAAGGGGGCGTAGGGACAAAGACAGCATTGGACAATCCCTACAAACTCCCAGAGGGTCTAAGTACCTAATCAGTATACTAATCCTGGGAAGAACACAGTTACTATGTTGGTATGTAGACCCTTTGGGATTACGACCGGCGCATCGAATTCCCAACTTCACAATCGTAGCCCCTGTGCAATATTAGCGCGCCGATGTGGCGAGCTCCCCTGCCGTAAGTTATTTCTGTCGCTTGACAACTGGCTTTGCTGACAGCGGAGTTGGTGGCAACGAGAAGCATAACTCTCCCAGTATAATATATAAGCGGGCTCACACACAGGGCATACTGGAGCAGCACCCTGACCATCCGCAGTCCGACCAAACTACAAGCTGGGGACAAGTCGTTCTTCGGCTTGCAGGACTTGGGACTTTTTGGAAGCAGCAGCACAACAGGGGACCCTCCTGTGTATTTGAGAAACGCCCAAGCATGCTCCTGCTCAGCTGGCGCGAATTCGCCCCGACGTGAAAATCAGGCATATGCGCAGTAGGCTAACCATCTGACTGCGGCGAAACCGTCGGGGGGTACAAGGTGTTGTTCCGTTTCGGGTGAACAGCAGGTGCATAGAAATTGTAAGACTAAGAGTAAGAGCAAGTCGACTATCAATGATAATCCTGACAGCATGAAGAAGAAGATGATGCCAGTGATAATAGCATGGCAAACATAGACAAAATTATCGTGGCAAAACTCTGGATTGGCCATGATAACCATCTTGATTCTGAAGATCTCCAGGCTCCGCACTGAGGGTGTTCACATGTAAGCATGACAAGTGTTGAGGTAGATAGCTATAAGTATAATACATTCATCGCTTTATACTTATATTTTTTACTTATATATATATACATATACATATATATATACATATAAGTACACACACACACACATATGTGCGATATGTGCGCATACACGTGCGAGTATTCACATCCACATACACAGATGCACCACCGAGCCCACCCGAATCCGTGCCCTGGGCCGGGAGTCCAAAAGCCCCACCGAGCCCGAGGCTGCGCTCCTTAAGCCCTAGGGTTCAGGGCCTACTAGGCCTACCGTTTTAAGAAACGGTATGAAGAAAAACCCTAAACCCTAAACCCTAACCCTAAGAAGGAGCCCTAGAATGCTAGGTTTTTTCGATTACAGGGAGGCTTTTAGTTTAGAAGCTCGAAGCCCTAAACCCAAGCGCCAGTCAGAATCCTAGAAATGTTGTTGAAAGCCCGGAGGCCCTAAACCCTACAGTACCAGAGAGTGGCTGAAGACTTCCACCCTTAGTAATGTTACATACTATATATCACATTCTACTATATATATATATATATATATATATTATTACTATTATTATTATCATTATTATTATTAACATGTTATATATGGAATAGTATATATTCTACATATTATGTGCAAGATACAAAACTCTGAGAGCGCTCTCGACCTGGCGCCCGAAGAGGCGCCCCAGGAACTCAGAGATTCGCGCGCTCGATGTGCAGCCTTGGAGGCCCGGCGTGGGTTCCTCTAAAGGTTCCTTTAAGGGTTCCTTTAAGGGTTCCTTCAAGGGTTCCTTCAAAGGGAACCTTTAGAGGGACTTTCGGTAAGGGACTCTAAACCAGCCAGACAAGGTCTCAAGGGTTTGGGGGCTCGGGGCTTAGTGGCTCAGAGTTGAGGGTTTGGGCTCAGGTTAGGGTGTAGCGTTTCTTAAGGCAGGATTCAAGGATTTTCGCCGTGCCAAGCCTCAAATAAGGGCCTAATGACACGGGGGGTACCACAAGGGATCGTTTCTCACCGTTTCTGTGTTTGTTGGCTTTAGGGTTGAGGCTTTTGGGGCATTAAGTAGGCCTTTATGGTTTGGGGCTCGGATCGAGGCTACAAGGATTTGGGGTTTCTCGGCACCCAAATCTAAACACAAACCCGGATACCTTCATCCCAAACCCTAATCCCTAAATCCCAAGCCCAAACTCCGAATCCCTTAAAACCCGTATATAGGGGCGTTAATAATTAGAATAGGGTTGTGGGCCCCTTTATAGTATATGCTTATAATAAGAAACCCAAAGAATAATGTTGGCAACTCTTTTGGCTTTTTGTGTGTGTACGGGCCTGAATAATTACCTAGACTATTTGGGCGGTTCCTTACAATGTTTATAGTATAATGGGCGCCAAAACCCTATTCTAAGAATGAAGGCCCCGAAATGAAACGCCCCTATGATACACTTATAGTAACCCTTATAGGGCCCTTTTTAAGACCCTTTAAAGGGAACCCTATTGTAATCATTAAGGCCCCTATATGAACTGTGCGACGGGGTGCTCCTCTGAGGCAGCTTTCGACTCTGGAACAGGCTTCCTGGAGTTGAAAGACTTAAGGCTTTGCTTCACACTGAATATCCTACCTTTTTCGGGACTTAAAAAAGGAAATCATGTTAAGCTAAAAAGGTTGGGTTTTTTGGTGCTAAGGCTTTGGGCTTCCCTAGAATCTATGGTTAGAGCTCATGGTGTAGGCTTTGGGCTTCTCTAGAATCTGTTCATGGTTTAGGGTTTAGTCTGATGAGGGTTCAAGATTTGGAGTTTATACAGTTGAGGTTGAGGGCTTTGGCTCTAGAGAGCTTGGAATGGCAATAGAAACAGAGTCCTGGCTTAAGCGAATATGAAATATGAAAGGTGTAGCAATCGAGGCTTGGCTCTTCGGCAAGAAACCCTCTACAGAAAACAAACTAAACCTAAACCCTAAGCCCAAAACCATAACACACTAAACTCCATGAAGAACGCTAGCTCGGCTTCGTATTCCAAGAACTTCGTTCCGCCCCTGCACTCCTCGAATGTTTGCGACGCGAAGCCTAGGTCCCCAGGTACACTTTCCAGTTTGGATAAAGAAATCCCGCTGGCAAAAGGTGCAAGATAACAAAAGTGGCAGCCCAATCGTAACAGCGGAGGATGCGTGTCGCTACCGACCAGCTCCCTACTGTAGACCCTGAGGCCTTGAGGGCCCCGAACATCCCTACAAGGAGGCAGGCTATTTCAAGACTGCAAGAATGACTACAATTACAACGGTGTGTTGGGGAAGAAGTGCATAGCTGATTCACACAGCAATAATTAATAAAATCATGATGAATCCTTTTTAGAGAACCCTCTCTACCACCTCCGTAAAACCCAACCATTGTGAAACCCGAAACTCAAACAACCTTATATGAAGCCCTTTCACCTTTCAAACCCCACAAACAACCCGTATAGAAACTCTCCTCAACCACATCTAGAGCCCTTATAATCCCCGACAGCGCCCCAAAGGGAACCCTAAACTAGCTTATCAATCTCTATACACCCCCATAGACGGCCCTTTAAACGCCACCAAAGAGAACGCATGCAGAAACACTCTCCGAGGCTCTTTGCAGCTTCGAGGTCGGCTGCTGCCTCCGCACTGTGCATGTGGTGGTGGACGGTTTCCTGAGGATGTTGAGAACTTGGAAGGGTTCAGTAAGGTTCTGGGTTGAGGGATTGGAACACTGCTTTCTTGACTTACTAGATTACCTGTAAGTACCCGGTATTAATAAGGACTCCAGGGCTCTAGGGTAACATGTGCGTTCAGTCCGGGCGTTTCAAAGAGGGGTCTCTTGGCTTAGGGGTCCTCATCATAAGGCCAACCTCCACCAAAGCTAAGATGTGAAACCCTGAAACAAGAAAAACCTTGAAGCTCTAGGTTAGCATTTCTGAAACTCCCGTTTCAGAACTACGAAGTCCCGTTTCCAGAGGCGTATGCAAAGGCTCCACTCTATCAAGGGTGCAGAGCCATCCGGGCTTTGCACACTGGAGCTTTAAGAAAGGCCTCCTCTTGTAGGGCTCATTGAAGCCACGAGACTTCTAGCTTCGCCTCCAGCTTGTAGGCCCCATACTGCGTGTACCAAAGCAGAAGGTACAACGCGAAGAACGCTGTCTGCCTCAGCTGAGGTCTTCGAGGCTTTCTTACCATTTAAGACGACATATTGAAGGTAATGGGCCTCCGCCTGGGCTTTGGGGTTTACGGCTCTCTTAACGTGTATGATTCGTAGACTCAGGCACCGATGCTATAGCTTTGACTTGTCAACATTGTCTTTGAGATTGAACTCCAAAGGGCTGGACGGGAAGAGTTCCTCTCTCACAACTTAAATTTGAGTGCGTACACCGCCCTCAGTCGTTGCAGCCTAAAGCCAGCCGTGTCTAGGAATGTCAAGCTCGGCTATGCATTCCACGCCTTGAGGACTAACGGAGCAGAAGTCTCAGCTACAGGTCCAAATTCTTCTCAGGAGTGTCCAAGTTCTCGTTCAAGAGCTCCTGCGTTAAGGGCACCCAAGCCTCAAAAAGGAAGCCCCAGCCTCATCCCACGAGAAAAGTACCTCAAAGCTCAAGGTGTATGGAAACTAGAAAAATCCTGTACAAGATCTGAAGCCCAACGTCTAAGGCTTAAGTCCTGATAAGACCTGTAGACGTGCTCCCAGGTGGCGCAAGACCAAATGCACCACCGGCCTCGCCGATCACGGAGACCCACCTTCATTTGCTTTGAATAGTACGGCACCCTTACAAAAAGGACACTAAAACGGATCCTAATTTAGAGAACTACCCATATATTGTTGCTGTTTGGCATGACTGCAAATAGCATATCCGCCGACATTGCCTGCACACAACCACCACCACCAACAACAGCATCCAACACAACAGAACAACACACAATGACAACATCAAACATCAAACAACAACAACCAACAACAACAACAACAACAGCAACAACAACCACACCGACAACAACAGCAACAGCAACAGCAACAACAAACAAAGAAGCACCACACAACAACACACCACAACAAACAACAACAAACAACAACAACCACCACCACCACAACAACAACAACGACAACACCACCACCACCACCAACAAGAACAACAACAGCAGCAGCAGCAGCAGCAACAACAACAACAAGAACAACAACAAGGGCAACCAATAGGCAATGGGGCCCCAGTGTACGGTTCAACCAACAACAACAAATAACAAAGCACCACACAACAACAAACCACAACAAACAGCAACAAACAACAACAACAACAACAAACAACAAACAACAACAACAACAACAACAACATCAACAACAACAACAACAACAACATCAACATCAAGAGCAGCAAAAACAACACCAACAACACCAACACAATCACTACCACCAGCAACAATGACACCAACACCAACACCACCAACAACAACACCAACACCACCAGCAGCAACCGCAACAGCAACAAAACCACCAACAACACCGCCAACAACAACAGAAACCAACAACATCAACAACACCACCAACAACAACCATAACAACAAAACCAACAACACTAACAACACCAACACCACCACCAACAACAACAACAGCAACAGCGACAACAACACCACCACCAGCAACAACAACAGCAACAGCGACAGCAACACCACCACCACATCCAACAACAACAACAACAGCAAAAGCAACAGCGACAGCAGCAGCAGCAAAAACAACAACCACAGCCACAACCACAACCACAACCGCAACCGCAACCGCAACCGCAACCGCAACCGCAACCGCAACCGCAACCGCAACCGCAACCGCAACCACAGCAGCAGCAGCAGCAGCAACAAGAACAACAACAACGCAACGACAAAACAACAACGACCACCACACCAACAGCGACAGCGACAAACCACCAACACCAGAATCAATGAAAACAACCGCTACTACCACAATGGCTACCACCACTACTACCGCTGCCACTACTACTACTACTACTACTACTACTACTGCTACTGCTACTGCTACTGCTACTGCTACTGCTACTGCTACTGCTACTGCTACTACGACGACGATTACCACGACGACTGCGACCTCGACGAGCATTATTGCAAATCTTTACGACAACATTAGCGAACGCACTTGCTGTCACTGCTCTCACTTCCAATGTCTCGATAAGCTGATGGCTCGTAGCGACCCTCATAATCAGAATACGCTTTGGGGTGTATTTTAGCACATTTCTTCTACGGAGCCCCAACTCCTGTCAGTACCAATGGTTCGTACAGCCAAGGCTCTTGAGGCCTCTGTAGATGGGTTTGGAGAAAGATGCACGAAGAGGGCAAACATCTATGTAACACATCTTTAAAATTTGCAAACAGACACAAATGCAAACGTGTAAGCAAATGTGCACGGAAGCGTAGTGGCACTCAAAATTGCCAACAGTGGAGTGAGGTTACCCAGAACCGTAAACCTCAGTCAGGTAGAAAGCTTAACTTGAGCCTGGGGTCAGCGATTGTTGTGCAAAGTTTAAGCGAGAGGCAAGCACCAATGCTGCAAGGCACAAATCCATCTTCTCGATCTTTTTGTCGTAGAATTCCTGAGCAAGCAGCTGCGCATGGCCTACAGGCAGACTAGCGACGTCCAAATCTTTGTCTGCCACTTGTCAATGGAAAGAGAAGTGGGATCGCACTAGCAAGGTGTTTACATCGTCTATAGCCCAGTACCCGCACCCAAAAGATGCCGACCCTGTGACATCGAAAGGTTCAACAACCTGTTCCTATACATGCTTAAAAATTACTGAAGGTCTGTGAACGCCTTCAATCTAGGAGTGCACATGCTTCGCGGTCTTCTTTGCACTTGATCTCACGCTTCCTGCAACTGGTTGGGGTTTAGGGATACATATGAGGACCTGAATCAATAAAGGGTTTGGGGACGGTACCAGTAGCAACAAACACCGCTTTGAGGCTGCGCACATGCGTTTTCAAACAAGGAGGTTCTTGTTAGAGTGTCCATCCGGTACGCAGAACTGGTAACGCACGCGATTGTGTAAACGCTTTGTGCAGCTTCGCGCATCCGCACCAACTAAGTCTAAATATGCTCTTACAAAGCTGCAACCTGAGCCGCCCGCACCAGCAGCTCGAAGCACAATGCCGACTGCACTCAAAGGTATACGAGTCCCAGAGCTGTACTGTAGAACTACAGGCGTTTGCTGTGTCCACCTCTGCCAAGTCTGCAACCCGCCAAGAGCTTGACCGACCCGAAGCCCTCAATCCAAAGGGGCTTACTAGAGTGCCATACTGTTTGGTGGATCCAAGAAACGACCCTGATTTACGAAGCAAGCTAAAGCAACCCCAAAATCTGGGATTCTTGCTGTCAGGGCCCACACCCCCCCAGATTGCAGAGGCCGGAATGATTCGGATCCCAGAATATACCGCAACACTTGCAAGTTCTCAGTATTCACGCTGCTATATCATAGAACCCCTTCAACCCTAAAACCCTAAAGCCCTAAGACTCTAAACCCTAAAACCCTAAACCCTAAAGCCCTCAAGCTATTCAGGCACCGACTTTCCCTCGCCCAGACACCGGGCGCATGACCACCTGTGCCATCTCAGCATTCGCCGCTGCAACGTTCTGACAACCTCAGAACTGTCATTTTGAAGGGTAGGGTTCTGTGCAGGTTCTCTCTCTCTCTCTCTCTATATATATATATATATTTATTTATCTATTTATTTTCATGTATAGCCGTAATGGCTACAAGTAATGTAAGGGTTTAGGGTTCAGGGTTTTGGGCAGGGGTCCTATCATTTCGGGGCTTGCAGTCGGGATCCGATTTCTTAGGATCCATTACAACGAAGAGCACTGCTCTGCACGCTTCTGCATACCCGGGCACCCTGGTGCGCAGGCTCGAGAGCCTGCGAGGACAGGTACATCACCTGGGCAGAGGGCCCCCAAAAAAGCACGTAAGCAAACATGTCCCATACGAGCTTTTTGGATCCCTAAGGGCGTGCTGGAGCAAATGACTGGAGAAAATGCACATCATAACCAGCTATTCAGGTTCCGCTAGCAAGCTGCCTCCTGCCTCGCCGGAGTCTCCACCGCGAATAGGGGTCTGAGGACAATTAGGCGAAGTCGATGGTCCGAGGGGTCACCTATGCCAATGAGACGGTACCGGTATCCCCATACAAGTTGCTTGAATAGGCATGCCAAAAACTTGCGATCACTGCGAGTCACGAACCATTCATGACGGAGGTGGTTGTAGTCGCTCCCTTCTTGCGTCGTGTCGTGGGTCTTCCTCAGCGGCTCATCAGGTCCAGTGTCACCGCTGCAGACCACGGTACGATCAGTAGAGGAACAGTCAACCCCGTGTGGATGGAGTAGTGGTAGATGGAAGCCGATGGCGAGAGTGAGTAATTATAGTGATCAGTGATGACGACAATGAAGGTCTTCTCTCTGAAAATCCGTGGCAGTTCAATAAGCAAGGGCACACAATAGCATACTCTGCTATCTGGCACTAACCAAGCTGTTTTGACGAACTCGGTTGTATGAGGTTGGAGTTGAGTCGGGCGGGTCACGACCCGAAAGTTGAATGCCCGGATTCTGTAACGGCTGGGGTTAAGGTCGAGCGGTTGCTTCTTTGGGCGAGTCAACAGCATGGCTTGATTTTCAACCCCTTTAGCATATGCGGCCGTCTGTAGTGATAGTACCTCGGGGTCTGGAGTCGCAAGTTTGTAACTCCTCAACCCCCCCCCCCCAAAAAAAAAACTTGATATCATAAACTATAATAGGACCCACGCTCCTTTATTGACCCTGAACTCCCTCTATCAAACCCCAGCAGAACCCGTCGTAACCCTGACAGTAATCCTTATCCACTGAAAAAATATCGGGGCCTTAAATTTTGAATAGGGTTTTGGGGCCCCTTGTACTGTAACTATATAATAAAGAACCCCCAAAATAATATACGTAGCAATTACGGCCCCTATATAGTAAGCCTGCGGCCAGGCTGCACGTAGGTCATCGAAGACCTGCCGGGCTCCACAAGCTGATTCATCTCCAGGTTCAAGGCCTGTCGGTGTGGGATTTGATTTCCGGAAGGGGGGTTCGGGCCGTTAGGGCTTAAGTAAGGCTTCAGGTTTATTCCGGCACATTTAAAAAAGGCTAGGATTGTTTAGGGTTAGATGGGTTCATGGCCTCACTGAACTGGTACTTCGTAAGGTCTGGTTTGTCTCGTGGAAGCTCGGGTTTAAGGGTTTCGGAGTTTGGTCTCAGGTCTTGCTGATGGGGTTACTGGGATGCCATCAGAGAAGCTCATGGAGTACTGAGGTCGGGTGTTGTGGTGCATCGGTTTAGTTTTTCATTTTTAGGGTCTCGGGTTTAGGGACTATGAGCACTCGGTTGCGAACGTATGGCGCTGTTGGTACAGCTTCTGCCAGCCGCTAGTTATTATCGATTCATAGCCGAGTCCCCTTGGAGGCGTGACCCGGCTTCGATGACAAACACGCTGTGCCTGTTGACCCGCCACGATATTGACACAACTTCTAACCAATGGTCTTGCCAGTACTTATGGCAACTATACTACCATATGCATACCATAGGGTTGCTTCCGCTGGCTCGTCTCTGTAATGAATCGGCCTGAACTAGAACACGATGTTTTTGCGGCGGGTACTAATTATACTAAAACTATTTGGGGAAAAGCAAGGGGACACTACCAAACACTCCTCCCGAAAAAACAACAAGCTCCAACATCTCAAAGCTTGGCTTGAGAATGCAGGCTTGCCAGAACCGCACGGTTACAACCGCCGTTTAGACCTTTAAAAAAAGCCCAGCACCACAAAAACCGCATTATCCGTTCTCAACAACCCTAAAAACCCACCCGCATGGACGCCAATTCAAACGCTACAAAGACCCACATAAGTCCAAAAAGCCAGAATGTGAGCCTGAGAGTAGATCTTCACGCCCGCTGTGGTGGCGTCCTCGGCGGCTCATGCGAGGTTGCTGTCCAAGAAAGAAAGAAACAAACATGCGCTCACATACAAACACATGCACACACGCACATACACCTACGTCTATGTATAGATATGTGCGTAGACATATATGCAGGCATACATACATAATACACACATACATACATACATACACAGATACATACACACAGACAGGCAGGCAGGCAGGCAGGCAGACACTCATACATATGTAGCTACAAAGGTTTATCATATAGTCATATACGTGTATATACACAGATCAAGCACTTACTATGCTTACCTAGAAAGGGCTTAGCAGCTAAAGTGATAGGGCTTGTACGTGACTTGTGTATCTGACTTGCCTCGCTTCTTTTTGAAGCTGCGCCTACCACGGACCACCACTTGCGACACTACTCTCCTACCGCGACGACGACAGTGCCACTATACAATTATTTAGTCTACAGTAGGGATCCTTGATCTCTGAAAGGCATGCCTTGATGGCTCCCATGCCGCCGTGCTCTCCGGCAAGTCGCTGTGCCGTTCGGTGAGCTCCACCACATGTGCAAACCCTCGCGGGCAGCATTGGAATAGCCTGGGCTCGGTCGGCTCAAGGGGGTGAAGCTCTGAGTACCAGCCTTACTGGCCCTGAAGGCTAGTGGTGATAAGAGAATGCGGGTGTGTCAATTCCCTGTCGATGGAGTTGCTTTATCACTTCATTAGGATTGGACCTTCTTTGATTTGGTCGTGGGCAGTCAGTTGTTGGCATTGGTGAAGTGTTCAGCGTGCAATCTCATCATGTCCCCGTACAGCAGAAACAGCGGCTACGAAGGCAACATCCGCGGTATGGACTCCCCCCATCGCAACCACACCCAGAACACAAGTTCGTGTCTAGCACACACCTTCTCAAAGCCACAACTTGCATGGACCATTGCCGTCATTGCTCTTGTTTTGATGCCGCTTGCCTCACACGCCGTAATTCCACCCCCTGCGCGAAGCCTCTACACTGCAGCTCTACCAGGACCAGGAGACACCCTGAACCGCTAAACCCTAAACCATGAACCCTAAACCATGAACTCCCAAAACTCCTAAACCCCCTCAACTCCCAAAACGATCTCCTGGATCAAGGCGAGCTACACATCTCTATGGTCCTAGACTCGCCGCTGGACATGGCAATGCATTGATCAGAGCCTCCGCTTTTCGGCATTTAATTTTAGGGTTCTGTGGTGTAGGGGTTTATGTGGGGGTTTCGAATCTGATCGGTTTGGGCCTTGGGCTTTGGTTTGCGTCTTGATGACTTGGCGAGGACCTCAGGACGAGATATGTCTCTGGATTTCTTATGATTTCTTCTGGCACCGACATGACGTATACTCGAGTTCTTAGCAGTAGGTCAGTAGGGGTCCCCGTTGAGGCACGTTCAGCGCATCCCATTTTGGGGGGATCTGCATTCGCCCATCTGCTCCTTGGTTGTCCGGATGTAGAACGGCCCCCAAAGCAAAGAGGCATCGAGGATCCTGTAACTTATAAACTACCTGGAAAGCCTCATACTCCTCTGTCTCGGTTGAGGAACTGTAGAGTGGGTTTCGGCTATTGTTGCTCTCCGCTTTTGATTAATGCAAGTCCTGCTTGAGACTCTCTTATTGGTGCATGTACACAGTCTCTTGCCGAAGGCGCTGCCGCTCGTGCAGCCCGATATCCACATCCAGCAGCTGGCCTGCCAAGCTCGGAATTTCTCAGATCACCGTCCAGTCCTACTTAAGCAGTTTTCTGCTCTGTAGAAATAAGACATCTAGTAGCCCTTGAACACTTCAAGTAAGACTTTTGGAGGTTTGGTGTTCTAATCTAAACCCTACACACTACCAACCTAAGCCCCAAAACCCCCCAAAACACCAAAGCCAAAAGCCAACACACTAAACCCTAAATATAAGGACGTCCCAAGGCACGACAAAACAACGGAACAACCCCCACAGGAATTTTCTGGATGGCGCTAGTTTTAGCACAATTTCACCCTAAGTTTGGGGTTCAGGATCTAAGGATCTAGGCTAGGGTCGTGTCAGGGTTTAGGGTCCAGGGTCTTGAGAGTCGAGAGGGTGTATTAAGTTCGAAGAAATCCCATGTACCAACATCACACAGAGCAACAAGCAGGACTGCCTTGCCGAACAACAGACTTCATGCTCCAACGCCGCCTAGGAACCCTCATGTCCCCAGAGAGCCTACTTCTTCAACCGTAGAGGACTCCTTCTTAAGGACTCAAGGACTTGCCCTTCATGATTTACTATTGAGGCTCTCTGGGTAATGGGATGCTTCAACGTGTAACCCTCAAGGCCCATAAAAAGGCCACGGCCTCTGCGCAGGAAACCTTCATCGGGAAAGGGCCCTTTGAAACTGACCAGTCGATCACCATGCTTTCCACCGGAGGCTGTCCTTCCTTGATCGACGGGCTGCTATGAGGCTACGAAGACGTTACTAGAAGGCTGCTTCTCACGCTTGCTATACCAAGGATTGAACCCTTAACCCCCATCCTTCAGACGCTGCGGATGAAGGAGCTCCTGTTTGAGGTTCGGCCGGCCAAGCGCTTGCGGAATTGAGGGTAGAACAATTCGGAAACCAAAAGCGCACGCAAATCATAAACAGATTGACGATCGAGGCGGCAACCCTAAACTCTAAGCCCCATAATACACCCTAAGCCTCTTAAACTCTAACCCTATAAACTCCAAGCCCCATAATACACCCTAAGCCTCTTAAACTCTAACCCTATAAACTCCAAGCCCTATAATACACCCTAAGCCTCTTCGGCTTCTCAGTTTGACACTGCATTCTGGAGCAGGCCGAGCTTCATGTTGCACCACCCATACCTGCAGTCGGGAGCTCGACACTTCCTAAACCCCTCAAGGCATGGGGCCTTGGGGTTCGATAAGGGTCTATAGGCCCAGAGAACCCAGTGCCTTAATTAAGGAATATACCTTGAATCATAATAGTAAGCCCCCTATAATTTTAAGGTATAATCCTTAATTAAGGGGTATTGGGATCTTTGGGGGGGTGCCTATATCATTCTATAGGGTGTTCTATTCAGGATTCTAGAAGCGTTCTCTTGGGGATCTTTGGGGGGTTTAGGGCTCATGGCTTGATAATAATATAATAAGGAACACTTTAGAGGCAATGTAGGGCCCTTGATAATTAATTAAAGTAGGGTTTGTCGCAATTATACTATATTTATAATAAGGAGCCACCCTAGAGTATAACGGCTAGGACTTGCAAGTCGGCACACAAAAGGTCAGTGTACAGTATCGCTTTGCCCTGAAGATCTCGTCCCAATCAGGAATGCAACTTTACTGGTCTGATCGGACTCGTTCTCAAAGAGAACTGCTGCATGATCGCCATATCACTCCGTGGGCCCGAGCGCTCATCGGGGTGCTGGAGTGAAAGTAGCAGTAGCATCTGTACAAGTATGAGTGCTTATGCGGACGCCAGCATTGTAGGGGCCTTAATACTTAGAATAGGGTTTTGAGGGCTCCTTATTATAAATATAGTATAATACACCCCCAAGCCCTATTCTAATCATTAAGGCCCCTGCAGTATATCTCCTTGGAGCCCTCCGTGCTGGTGGTACGTGGCGGCGGCGGGACCCACAAGGCCCTTGCGATCCGCCGTGTTGTAGGGGCCGCAATAACTAGAATAGGGTTTAGGGTTTAGGGTTTAGCTTTTGGGCGGCTTTATAGTACACTTACTATAAGGAACCATAAGGAATAATATGGGTAATTATTCCGGCTTCTATATTAGCGCGATGGTGTTGTAAGACGTGATCGGGGCACCGCGAATTGGATGTAGGAACGGGCTACATCATCATGTTCCGTAGTCAGACGGTCCGAAACACAAGCTGATGTCTCTCTCGCTCTGTCCAATTTTAATTTCCTCTCTCTCTCTCTCTCTCTCGGCCTCCTTTCTGTGGAAGCGATGTCTGAACGCCATTAGACAACACATTTGCGTATGCGAAGTTTCATTCCGTGCCCTGCGTGCTGCCGGTAGCCTCGCAACGTGACTTCCATCATTGCAACCAAGTTACTACGATGTAAATCAGCACGACAGGAACCGTCAGTACCGTCAAGAGGCATCCTATCGATGACGGAGGTCGGTCAGGTTCCACGTTGTGGAAACCTGAGCATGAAGGACACCGGGTTCTGCCCGCAGACGCCGCAGACAAAAAAGCCTCACCTGTGCGCACATACATACCCAGACAGAAAGGGACACGGAGCCAAAGACAGACGCACAAACAATCCAACAGACACACACATACGCACACACCGGCATCAACTTGGGCTCACCTGGTAAAACCGCAAACCCTAGACCCGACGGCCAGGACAGAGACACAAATCCTGCACACCGGAGAGCTGTCCATGTAGCGGTAGGCTTTGCCCATCATCGATTCGTTCTCCTTCTTGGCAGTGTCTTCCGTCTTGGCCATGGTGAGGTGACGTGGCTTTGCCCTTTCCCTCACGCCTTGGTCAGCTTTGCGGTTTCGGGTCTCACTGTGAGCCAATGCTCAGTGAGAGCTGGTTGCGAGCTCCAGCTGAAACGGAAACCATCCGGAGGTTGCTATGGCGGCCTAAATAATTTCCTGTACTACTTTGGGGGTTCCTTATTATGATTATAGTATAATGGACCCCACAACCCTATTCCAATTATTAAGGCCCTATATTATGG
This sequence comes from Symbiodinium sp. clade A Y106, assembly GCA_003297005.1. Lineage (NCBI taxonomy): Eukaryota > Dinophyceae > Suessiales > Symbiodiniaceae > Symbiodinium > Symbiodinium sp. clade A. The sequence goes on from BGNK01000163.1 coordinate 247,666, forward strand.
TTGCTGCTCTTGGTTTAAAGGTCAATGGCTTAATGCAGACGAGCATCTCTTTGTGGCCGAGCCGTCGCGCAAGCTTCGGGCCGAAAATGAGACCAAAACTGTGAGAAGTGGCTTTTCTAGGATCTTCTAAGATAGGGGCCTTAATAATTAGAACAGGGTTTTGGGGCCCACTATAGGTATGCTTATATTAAGGAACCCTATATTCGAGTCTTGCTGTGTATGTAGCGCTTCGTGTTGGGGGTTTCAGAATCACGGGTCGCACGGGAAAAAAGCACAAACTAGGTTACACGTACCCTCCTTTGCAAGAACCCTGTCTAGGCTTCGTTTTTCAAGCTTCGATCTCCGTTTTCGATTTCTGGGTGTGCAAGCCCAAGCTTTCAACCTATGGTTGGGGTCTGCTTCAGGAGTTGCAATGCCCTTTTCAGGTAACCGTTAATGAGAGGGTAGCTGGCGCGCTAGGACTCGGTAATTGCGTGTGTGTGTGTGTGTGTGTCGTGGCAAGTATAGTAGAAGGCTTAAAAACATTACAATCCAAATGCCCTCAAGGTAAAGTATAAGAGATACTAGAACTGATCATCTTAGACCCACGGTCCAACTTTCTGGGGTTCACTTTAGAAGCATCCGGTCCCACCTTGATTTGGGTTGCCCGGTTCCCAATTTGCCTCGGACTTTGTTCTGAGCCGTGTGAGCTTCATCGCAAGAGGAACGGATAAGATCTTGGGCCCCCGGAAAACAAGATGGAAGATACATATGCTGCTACCTCGGCTTCTACTAAGAATCACGCGGCTGGTTCGTCGACTACCACTGCCACTACCACTAGCCGCCGCGGCTAGAGTTGCTACTGCTGCTACACCTGTTCCTGTTCCTGTTCCTGTTCCTGTTCCTCTTCCTCTTCCTCTTCCTCTTCCTCTTCCTCTTCCTCTTCCTCTTCCTCTTCCTCTTCCTTTTCCTCTTCCTCTTCCTCTTCCTCTTCCTCTTCCTCTTCCTCTTCCTCTTCCTCTTCCTCTTCCTCTTCCTCTTCCTCTTCCTCTTCCTCTTCCTCTTCCTCTTCCTNTCCTCTTCCTTTTCCTCTTCCTCTTCCTCTTCCTCTTCCTCTTCCTCTTCCTCTTCCTCTTCCTCTTCCTCTTCCTCTTCCTCTTCCTCTTCCTCTTCCTCTTCCTCTTCCTCTTCCTCTTCCTATTCCTATTCCTATTCCTACTAGTGCTAGTACTAAAACTAGTACTAGTGCTACTACTACTACTCCTCCTTCTGCTGCTGCCACTGCTACTGCTACTGTTCCTGCCAGTAGGGGTCTCTGGCTTGATGGTACTAGGGCAACTGTGGCGATTTAAAGCTGCCAATGCCGAGCATTTATACGCCTGGGTGCCCACGCGCTACATTCTACGGGTTCAGCGAAACTTCGCTGAATCTGGACGCTTCCGGGGATCCCGCGATCTTAAACTGCACCAAATGCTCTGTAGAGTTTGCTTGAGCAGCGACACTCTTGAGCTGCTGGAGCTGAGAAGAAGAAGAACGCTATTTATGATAGTAACTTTGCAAAGGCTTCAATGACTGGGTACTCCATATTTATGGCTTTGACTTCGAATCCTTTGATGGGTTGAGGAAGCCAAAAGTCAGACAGCAACAGGTGCGGATTAACACCAACTCGCGCAAGGCTTTCTTGCCCGTCTGCGCCGTCTATATTGGTAACATGTTATATAGTAGAATATGTTATAATATATTACCATGCTTCCCCCATGATGGGTGTCACCTGCCGTCAGTTTTCAAGAGTGCTGCAGAGACGGCCAAGCACACGAGCATGTGCCGAAGCGTAAATGTGACAGCAAAACTGGGGCAAACGGCTATCACGTGCCATCGTCCTGGGCCAAAGCAAGAAAAATCCCTGAGTACATTGGATCGGCCGTAGGTCTCAGGCGAACGCATTTCTCTCCGGACCGCTACTCGTGACGTCGAGAGGTTCAAGGTTCTGGGCGAGGAGGGAAACGGGGGGGGGTCCTAGTTCCTGGCAGCGCTTGGGTTGTTTAGCGTTGTGGATCCATGGTTTGTAGGGCTTAGTTCAGGGGATTCCGGGGCTTTAGGAGTGTAGGGAGTTGGGTTTCACAGGTTCGGGTCTCAAGCCCCTAGACGAGCATCGCCCATGCTGCCCGCATGCCCATCGATCAACAAATCAGGGTGTTTAATTGGGGATATTAGAGTATGCATTTCATGAAGACTCTTGTTACGAATTATTCCGACCCCTTCATTCTTCCCTCTTCTTGCCCCTGGACGGGCAGGCGCCCCGATGCCTTCGAAGCTGTTCTCCGAACAGTTGCTGTTCTTCTTGCGCGTGCCACTACGTAATCACTTGAAAATAATTGCCTTCGCATTGGTTCTTATCTAGAAAACCAAAGACGAAAGTGTATGAGAGTACGGCTTGGCCACTTTTTGCGATGGGTCGGCTCTATTGACAAAGTGTGTTCTCCCTTCCAGAGGAAGCAAAGCTCTTAAGGTTAAGGGCTTTGAGGGTTGTGGGCTCTGAGTTTATGATTTAGGGCTTTCAGTTTGAGGCTCAGGGCTTTGAGTTTGACTCTTGGTTCTTGGGTTCCAGCTGCCAGAACATCACCCGAGGAACATCCATCTATCTGCACTTGAAAACGCCCCACTGTCGAGAAGAGATGTAGGAGAGTCGTGGCATATCTTGCATTTGCAAGCTATGGCTGTTCCAAGTCAGACCTGACTCTAAACGTTGAAAACCCGTAACACCTGTGAGCTCCAAATCCCGAAACACGGTGGCATATATCAGAACGGTACTACATAGATCTGGGTTATTAAGGGCTTCTTATCCAAACCCGGCTGCGACAGCTTCAGTGAACTGCCACCCGTTCAATGATACCTCGAAGAAGAACAGCTGACAAAAGCAAGTGCTGCAGTTCAGTGCACGGAGTGCGAATTGCTTCGTCGCGCGGGCTGTCGATGACTGAACTTGCTGGACTCTAGAACAGAGTCTGTTACGCAGCTCATAAGCCGTGGCCCAACACCCAACACTGCCGTAAGCTCCACCCGGAATCAACCATAGTACTGCATGTCTGCTTTCACCTGGTTGCAATCAGGTATGAGCGCTTGCGTTCTATAACCTCGGATTCAATTGACGAGGCGAGTGCAGTCCAAACAAGCTCCCATACCATGGCAGCCTCACGCGCGCAGCTGACTGAAGTGAAATTGTGAAAGCAACGAATCTTGCAAAGATGCGGTGCTGTCCGCATCTATTGGATGTGGTGCAATTTCAGATTCTTTGCAAGTTTCGCGATGTTCCTGGTGCCGCCGGTGACGTCCATGTAAAACATGTACATGTGACAGCCGGGGCACCACAGATATGTGGGTAGTTCTCTGCATTAGGGTCCCGCTTGGATCCCAAATAGCTCAAACCCGAACTACTAAGCTACACCCTAAACCCTAAACCGGAAAGCCTACATCCGAAAGCCTTGCAGTACAATAGAAGGAACCCCTGAAAGGGATCCTAATTCAGAGCAGTCCCCCCATACGTAGAAGCTCATTGAAGGCCCTTTCCTGGCCAGTGAGCCTGGTCCCTGTATTACTAACTGCAGGGACCGCGAAGAGCATTTTTCGGATTTCTGCAAATGTTAGGGTTTGGGGTTTAGGGTTTGGGAGTTGGGAGTTTAGAGTTTAAGGGGTAAGCAGAGAAGCTCTAGATCACAAACGACGCAATACCTCCTGGAAGGCTTACACAACAAGCTTTGGAACTCGGATGACGCTGCAAGCATTGCATCGTCAATGTCACACTACACCTGTCAGCCATGAAAACAGCGCTGGATGTTGCCTGGATTGGAGCCGTAGCTTAACATGGCGCCTGTCAGCCTCACCTTATAGGTGCTGTCCATGGAACCGATGGACTCATCGGTTATGTCCACGAAAGTAGAAGTCTGCCCGATCTGCGTGTGTTGGCATCGGCCCCCGCGCAGCAGGCCATGCGCGGTCCCCCTGCATTGACACTTCCTGGCCAAGGCTTTGCAGCTTCTGCAGTGTAAGGGCCTGAATAATTCCAAATGCGGTTTTCTGTGGGGTGAGGGGCAGGGGGTATATCAGACTATAAACCGGAGCAAAAGGGGGGACACTATTACAAAATTATCGGGCCCGCAAAATCCGTGCATTTTTCTACTCTATTGTCCACACTAGTGCGAGAATATGGAGGTAGGGAAACCCAGCCAGTCCGGGCTTTGCCTCAGAAAGGGCTTGGGAGGCCACAGACTCCCCAACTAAGAAAGGGGCCATAATGAAACATATACATGGATATATATATATATATGTATATATATATATATATAATGCCAGTATATAACTATGATGAGGCATTGGTAAGGCTATCTTGACCAAGCTGCGCTGGATTTCGAGTCCTTGACCGGAGTATGGAAGCAACCAATGAAGGATCCAGCCCTCTCCGATAGGGGTGCTGCGGCACCCACGCATCTCAATCATGACTAGTATAATCATAATCAAAATAACAGCGGTAATACCAGTAACAGTAATAGCATACGTACTAGTAGACAAAAAGCAGGGTAAAAGCAAACAGCAGTACAACCAATAATCAACTCAAGAACGACACTGGCATTTCTAAATACATATCCCAATAATAACAATAATAACAAAAATAATCATCATCATCATACTCGTAAGAATATAAGAATAATGCGAACAATGAAAATGAGGATGCTGAAAACACTAGCAATACCAATGATGATGACTACATCAAGAATAATCCCAACAAAGCATACCAATAATGCGCAGAACTCTCAATCGTTGTAGCCCAGTCATCAGACGATTAATACGAATAAGAAATATTCTGATGATCCAACAGTCATCATCGGAACAGTAATGCGAGTAGCTGGAACACCGTACTCCGGGGACCTGCGCCCTGCAGAAGCGGCAGTGCGGTCCATGGCAGTAGCGGCAGTTTCGACGATTGCCTTCCGGTTTCTTCACAGATCCGCGTTTAGGACTTTGAACACTACAGGCTTCAGCTCACCGTAAGGATTGGATGCAGCCACGCCGCACTCGTTGCGGATGTAGTGCCTGGCGCGGTGGGGCGAGACAAAAAACAAGTTCTTCATCCAAGAACAATAGCCAGGGTTTACGGCTTTGGGTTTACACTGTATGCATCCGTTCTCCAGCCGGCCGCGACTCAACGGCGTGGAGACTGGACGGTAAACCCCCAAGCCCTAAATCCCAAACACTAATATGGGGGCCTCAATAATTAGAATGGGGTTTCGGGGGTATATTATACTATAAGGAACCCCCAAACAATGGCAATTATTCAGGCCGCTATAGTACACAGCATCAAGATTCCCTGAAATGACTTGGAAAGCACAGAGTCGTTTCAGATTCGACCGACAGCTGAGACTTCCTTGCGGATCTGGGAAGTAGGGATTAGGTAAGGGTCTTGGGGTTGGGGGTTACGTTTGGGGGTCAGGAGTTTAGGGCTCATAGCATAGGTTCGTGACCTGGTAGTATGGGAATCATTCAGGGCGTACCTTTGAAGGTTTCAGGGCTTATCAGCATGCCTTTTCAAAGCTTACAGGGCTTCAGCTCAGGATTTCGATTTTACGACCTCGATGCTGCCGGCTCACCTGCAGATCGGACGTCCGCAGCCAGCGGTGTTGTCGTCCTGAGGAGTCACAAACTCACGTGCTGCTAACGTGGAGCATAGCACGTGCCCAGATATTGAATTCGCTAAAGTGGGTTTCTTATTGACGTCTCAGAAGGTTCCTTAGCAGGATTTTGGCCGGAGCACCGGCACTGGCCATCCAAAACTTTACTCCATGCCCTGATGAACCCTGAGCACAACGGAGCTGCGAGATCAACCGTATGCCATGATCTGTTCGACGTAGCGGAGAATCCCGAACCCGGGAACACCAAAGCAACACAACAATTACCTGCAACTCATCAAGAAATGTAGGTATGTATGTACATCTGTACGCATGTATGCATTCAAGGCCCTTTATTACACTCGCCCGGGCCCTGAACTCCCAAGCCCAAGACCCCTTAACCGACTAAACCCCTGAACCCTAACCTAAGGTTTCGCGTTTACGGCTCCTTGAAGGCTAGAGTGTAGAGTTCCTTTACGGGGTTGGGGTTTAGAGCTATTTTCAGCTTACGGTTATGGGTTCCTTTGAGTATGGGTTCCTTTTGATCTTGGGGTTTAGGGCTCCTGTCAGGTTAGGATTTAGGTTGCGTTTATGCTAGGTTGAGCGCGAGTCTGAGCTTAAGTGTGACGGAGTCCTCGGCCGGGGCCGGCTCCTCTGTACCGGCGTCGGCGTCCAGTCCTCCCAAATAGAGACGAGGCGAAGAAACAAATATCGAGATGGGGGTTAGGCTTTGTAGGTTTAAGGGTTCGAGGCGAGCACTTGGGGTTTTGCAAGGGGCTTAGAGGGCCCCATGGAGCTCTATCCGGCTGCATTCGGATCCATGTAGCATTCGAGGTTGAGCTGAGAGAGGGTTACCGCAACCCTCAACCCTCAGCCGTAAACCTTGAACACTGAGCCTGAGGGGTGTTGTGGTGTATACTAGAATTTGAAAAAGGAGCCCTGTATTCTTTATCAAGGATCCTAAACCCTACACCCTAAAACCCCCAGAGATCCGTTTAAAGGAACCCTTACAGCTCCATCTAAGGTAGCCCTTAGCAATGGTACTTCTACTCATTTGGGTAGTTGTGAAAATTAGGGTCCCGTTTTGGAGGTACCGTATTATATTAGGGACCCAAAAAGGGACCATAATTTTGACAACCAGCCATTTGAGGCTTCTACTTTACCCTACAATGCCAGAGGCTCCGGCTCTCGAGGTTTCACAACAACAAGGCTCGTTTATGGGTTTAGGGTTTAGGGTTTGGAGCTTCCGAAAATAGCGCGCACCTTATTTTGGGGGTCCTTGTAATGAGGATCCTAGCTCTCAAAGTTAGGTTACCTTTTTGGGTCCTTTGTATAAGGGTGCCGAAAGGGAAACAATTTCAGAGAACTTCTCATATCCCTGTGGGGATGAGGGCTTTAATGACGAGGGTGTATTGTGTTTAGGGTTCATCATCCACGGTTTAAGGTTTGGGATTTAGGATTGGTGTTGATGGTTTCAGGTTTAGGGTTTAGGGGTAGTCTTTAAAGTTAAGGAGTCTATACTTAGATTCGGTGGTTGGCCTTACGGTGCCCTTTCGGGGCTATGCGGCTATAAATGTACGGCCCCCAGTTGGGGAGGAATTTGTAGGCGGTTTGACATGAGCGCTTCAGAAATTACAAAAGTCATCCTCGGGGCCTTATTTCAGGGCTGATAGGGATCGGGGAACTCTGCAAGCAGTTTGTATGGGAGTTTCCGACAATAGGGGACCCTAATATAATACCCTCAATAGTCGGACCATTATTGTAAGGACTCCCAAAACTAGGTACCCCTAATTTTCGGAACCTCCCATATATGAAGCTATGAGCACTATATCCCACGGGTCTCCTGCTGATTACTCTGTTTCTCTATTCCTGGAGCGACTTGCCAAGCCGTCTCAGTTCTACTAGAAAGCCTGGCAGCAATAGAGGATGCTCTTCGTCACCCCACTCGACACACCTGAAACCGTCGAATCCTAAAGCTGTACACCCCGAAACTCCTGGCCAGAGAAGCCAATGCCCCTTGAATAGGGAAGATGCTAACGACCGAATACAGCTATAAAGAACCATGTAATGAAAGTGTCAAGGAAGGTTCCATGATTCAGGGGCACTGAACCCACCAAAACCCTTTAAGGACCCTTTATAACAGCCCATGCAACCCTCAGACCCAAACCCCTCAACCCTACTCCCAAAACCCCGAAACCCCTAACCCCCACAACCCTCACTACAGGGGCCTTAAACAAGGAACCCTAAGGCTTAAGGAATGACGTTGCTAATGTAGGAACCCGATTAAGAAACCCTGGGCCTATAACCCCAAAATACTAGGATTCATATAAGGAACCCTAACAAAGGCCCAAGGTTTCTAAATCAGGTTCCTACATTAATACTTATGCGCAACCCCTAAGACCTTGCCTGGTGTTGGAGCTCTGGGCGGTGCTGGCTCAATGTCCAGGGGCTCCGTGCCCTTGAGGACTCGAACCACAGCTTCGTGACCGGCCTAAGGGGGGAAGGGTTTAGGGTTTTAGGGGCTTAGATGGGTTTAGGGATTTAGTGGTTTAGGGCTTCAGGAGATCTCCTGTTGGTGCTCCCTAATGCTTTTGTAAGGTTTTGATAAGGCTTCTGCGCGGAGGGTCACGAATAGAATACCATTTGGAGCGTAGAGCTCTTCTGTCCGGGGTTTCCAAGCATAAGCTTAGGGGCTGAGTACCCTAGCCCAAAAGTCGTTAACCTTTTCAACTATGGTAGGATTATATAAGCCCCAAAAGGTTAAAGGTTACCTACTCATGAGGGGGGGGTCACGAAGGGAATACTCTCAAGGCCCCAGAGAGCCTCGTAGGGCTCCGTAGGGCTTAACCTGACGTTTGAGGGCTTCGGAGGGCTTTAGGGTGGTTCTGGAACTCAGGATTCAAGACCCCTCCATCTCTCTGCCATCATGCATCCCATCGATGCAAAAGCATCATGAAAGACGACAGAACTCGACAATCAACCCCTGAACAAACGAAAGAAACGAGTTTCTTCTGGGAGGAGGGGGCTCCCTAAATCTGGGAGGAGGGGGCTCCCTAAATCCTAAACCCTTCCTGCAGTCCTTCTTGGCAACTTCCATGGCGGTGTCACCAGAAGGATCCGCCTGCTCCAGATCTGCGCGAGAACCTGGCGTTTGGGATTCCAGGTTTAGGGCTTAGGGCCCTAAACCCTAAACCCTAAACCCTAAACCGCTCCTTTTAGTGGCTTCTGGGATTCCTTTAAGGGAGGGCTGAGAGCTCCCTTTTCATGACTTCTAGGGTCTTCAGAGGGTGCCTTAAGGGAGGGCCTGGGGATCCTTTTTAAATGGTTCATAGGGTTTCGGGTTTAGGGTTTAGGGTTTAGGGTTTTGGGTTTTGGGTTTCGGGTTTCGGGTTTCGGGTTTAGGGTTTAGGGTTTAGGGTTTTGGGTTTCGGGTTTCGGGTTTCGGGTTTCGGGTTTAGGGTTTTGGGTTTCGGGTTTCGGGTTTAGGGTTTAGGGTTTTTGGTTTCGGGTTTCGGGTTTAGGGTTTAGGGTTTAGGGTTTAGGGTTTTGAGAGGCGTTGACAGAGGGTTGCTTCTTGAAGGGCCTTAGCAGGGAGTCTTTCAAGGGTTTGCGGCGGGTTTTGGGCGGGGCTCCCTGAAGGGCTTTATGAGGGATTGCTTAAATGGTTTACTTTTGTTTCATAGGGTTTCGCGTCAAGCTGAGCTGAAAGAGGTGAATCGCAAAGTTCGTCAAGCAGTGAAGCTTGACAAGACGGGCTGGATAGAAGAACTGGGACAGGAAGCTCAACATGCGGCACAGCACAATGAT
>BGNK01000163.1:258755-270477 GCA_003297005.1 Symbiodinium sp. clade A Y106
TTTCTTGGCGCTTGGCCTCGGAGGCAGCGCGCGGGGCACCGCAGAGCGGCAGTAACACACGCGCAGCGCCAGTTCGAGGCGGACCGCGACGACCACTAGGTTGAGGTCAGAAGAAGAAGGGTTTCATGGCTTGCGAAGGGAGCCATAATATAGGGGCCTTCATAAATGGAACAGGGTTTTAATTTTGGAGCCCAGTATATTGTAGTTATAATCAGGAAGCCCCCCTAAAATAGTACAGGTACTTATCAAGGCTCCTATATTAGCGCGGGTGAGCTTACGATTTTTCAGGCTACGGAGGCGGAATTTGATCTGGGGATGCGTTGGTGGATGTCGTGGCGGGCATCATTATCTCCACTTTAAGACTTTCGCTTCGGTTGAACATTCTCTACTATCGCTTTGGTAGAACATACTAACCTGAAGAAACCCTACAAACAACCGCATCAAATGCCTTGCAAACGGCTCACACCCTAGAACATCGGGATAGAATCTTATGAAACCTTGAACAAACCCCCAGACAAACGCCTTGTAACAACCTAGGGGGCCGAAAGGGAAACTGCCGGGTTTCGAAGTCTTTGATAACTTTAGGCCCGGGAGCGAGCGAGCATGCGCACAACGTCCGTGTGCCCGCATGCTGCTGCGATCACCAGTGGTGGCTTCTGCATTTCATCCACAGGATCCTGGCTCGGGGCCGGTGGGGTTAGGGGCTACGGCCTCAGGGTCCTCCAAGCGGAAACTTAGATAATTAGATGACATCAAGCACAGAACCCAATGCAGCACTTGGGACTGGCGAGTGCGCTTTGCCGGAAACACACCCGACAAGGCTGACTTGCATCAAAACACCAACATTCCTTCAATACATTTAAAGTCCCAGTGAAATTACATGGCAGACCCGCCACAAACCCCAAACCACAGAATCTTGCTCTAACTATGTAAGGCCCGTACACAGCCCTCAATTCAGGGCTTAAGCCACGGTGCCTTTGGATCGGCTCGTATTTCTGCGTTTGTTTAATCCACATAGGGCCTGACATAGGAACTCAAACGGGAGTCTGCTACTCAGTATTGAATCCCAAACCGTATCCGCAACCCACCTGTCCTTGATGGCCTTGTTGACCTCCACCGAGGCCTCGATCAGCATCGCCACAATCCTGGTTCCCGCAGGTCCAGAGCTGCAGGCGTTTACGGTTTTCGGTTTAGGATTCACTGTGGAGTTTTGGGTTTAGGTGAGGATTTTCAGGTTTAGTACCGGAGCCCTGCCTATACTCGTCAATGTAGTTCGGTTTGGGGTTCAGGCTTTTCTGGCCAGAGTCCAACGCCACCACAGCTTAACCACTAAGTCGTGTCTGGATGCAGTAATTAGAGGAGGGTTCGGGACATATTCTACTATAATAACCATAGTAACTACAATAACTAGAACAAGGACCCAAAAGGAACAAAGTTGGTAGTCATTCTGGCCTCGATAGTGATCTCAGGGTTGGGGCCTCGGCCTGGCTGCCAGAGCTGAAGTGTAGTCATTTCCGGATCCACCCCGAATGATGGCGCGTTTTTTGGCCGAATCAATGCACTTTGGTGACCTTACTTTAGAAACATGGGTATCTTCAGCCCGTAAACTAGCCCTGAACCCTGAACAGCAACCCACAGCCCCCGAATTTACGCCTAAACCCTGAACAATACATTTTAAACCCTCAAGCACCAACCCTAGCCTAAGCCCCGCAACCCCGAAAGCTCCACTTCATCAACCCGAACATAGTATAGGTTTATTTAGGCCCCTTTTTTACAACCCCCCCCCCCATAATACCCCGTTATAGTAACCCTAATAGGACCCTGTTTAAGAACCCTTTTAAACCCTCTTTTCATCTGCAGCCCAGGGAGCTCGGGGCGCTGATTCAGCACGGCGATGCACAGAGGTGTGAATCCGTTCGGCAGCACGAGATGTACGTCGGCCCGCATGCCGAGAAGAATCTTGACTACAGTAGCCTGGAGGCAAGCTTCAAAAGGGGGAATTCATGCCCCTTCCTTGTGGAGGCGGAAGATTAATATGGGCACCTTGATAAATTATGTCTTAGAATAGGATTGGTACTGCTACTCTGTGGTTGGGAGGTTTTGGGCTCTCTTGGTTGATGCGCTGGCAGGTTCGGGCATTGTGTAGACAACATCTTGTCCAATCAACCACGAAACAGCAAATAACAACAAACAACAGCAGCAACAGTAACAAATGCATAACCTGTGGCTCGTCACAGAACTTCCCATATTGCCCATACTAGTGCGAACTACGCAGCATGCAAACAATGCCACGGAATTCATGCAACAAGACGGCAGCATGGGGGCCCGAATTGATGATTCCATCACAGCGAAATTTCATCAGTGCTTGTATAACTCGAACATCCTTGGACTTAGGTAACGTAACTATAGCGATGATAACAGACACAGATACGTTAACAAAGCGTTCGCAGCAGCAGCAGCAGCAGTTGCACTAGTCGTCGTCGTACTGGTAGTAGGACTGCTGCCACCAACAGTAGCAGGGTAAACACCTCGAAACTAGTCGTGTGACCATAATGTCGGTCGCAAGATTCGTAACCTTGAATGAAACTAGCACGGCTCGAAACAAGGGACCAGCAACATAAACCTTCAACCCGAAGCCCTAAACCACAAACCGTAAACCCTGAACCCCTGCTGCGGCGCTGTCCTGGCCCTGCTGCACGGCGATGTGGAGCGGTGTGGCCCCATCTACAGTTGTATGGTTCACTTCTGCTCGATGATGTACCTGGCTGGGGTGGTCTGGGTGGGAGCAACCTGAACTCCAAACGCTTTGGCCACTGGGGTTTAGGATGTTAAACCTGCAGGAGCCCTACCGAAACCCTATCGAGTATCTGTGGTGCAAAACTCCATGAGGCAAAATGCAAACGAAAGGGCCGGAACACGCCACTTTGAAGCCTCACGCATATTGGGCTGCTTTGTACGATCGTGTATCGGCATTCGGCAAGAGTCAACTATGGGTGCTTGATGATGAACTTGATTTTCAAGTATCATAACAGAAGGGCTTATCACTCGGTACTATTTCCGCCTTGTATAGGCCCTGACAATCACCTAAGCCGAAAACTCGCTTCCGGGTCACCAGAAAGCGGACAACATCCTCGTGGCCAAACTGACTTGCGACGTAGAGCGGAGACACCTGGTACCTGAGCTCTGAAGACAGACCCAAAGGATCCAAAAGGGTCCAAAGTACCCATACAGTAGAATGTAGGGTTTCTATGTTTGGAATTACTATCATGATTTGGGGGGTATCCCCCCAGAACAGTACCTACGACCCTTTGGGAGAGTGCCACAGGGTGTTGTGTTGTGCAGGGTTTGATAAGGTTTGCATAAAGGCTTCATGATTTTTCGGACGCGTTCTGAGGACTCGTATCCAAAAAAACGGGCTTCAATACTGAAACCACCAGAAAGCATCATACCGTTTCACCTCATCAGGTCTTGAAGGATCCACTTTGAGGTCCTTTGAGGTTCTTGTGTGATATAGGGTATAAGAATTAGAATAGGGTCTTGGAGGCTGTTATAATTATTATAGTTATAACACTCCGACGCCCTGTTCACGCACGCGCAGCAGAACGGGCAAGCGTTTTGTGCTATACAACCCACTAGAAACACAAAATGTTTGTTGATTTTGGGGTGCGAAAATGACACATTTTTGCTGGAAAAATGCGCTAAGACTCGTACAATGGCGGTTTTGCACGTGCTAGCAAGAATATGTTGAAGCCACGAAGATGCCAACACACTGTGTTTTGTTCGGTCTGATCATGGACGGAGCTTTGTCAGGAAGTGTCAAAAACTCGAAGAATTTGTGCTTTGTACGGTGCTAGAACACGAAGAAATCGAGACAGTGGCAAAAAAAAGGAAATATGCAGGAGCATTTCGCCTCGTAAAAACCAGGTCGCGAAGGTCTTTGAGCACATCAGGAGGTCGGAGCTTTGTCAGGAAGTTTAAATATCCGAGGAAACTGTGATTTTATTTGATTGCAATCGGTTGCAGCAGGCACGCAGACGGCTTATCGCAGGCGCGAACGCAAGACAACGATTTGTTTTTTAAGCTGTTTCTTGAGTGGCATCGACAGTGGCACCTTCTAAAATCGTGGCAGCCGTGGCATTTTATGATGTCGATGTGCTTGTCGGCGTTTTGTGGTGTATATATTTTTTGTTCTGTTTTTCTGGTTTGCGCTTTGTGGCGTTTTGTGGAAGCGTCTCAGCGCGTGAGAGGAGCGTTGGACGCGGAAACGCTGCGTTAGGCAGGGCATGCGGAGCAGTATCTAAGATCTATGGTCATTTCCGAAGTATGAGTTATATGTCAGTATCTCTAGGGGTTTTGCAGGGATGAGGGTCTTTATGAGTGCGCAGAAGGAGTCACAGAAGATGATTCGCTCGGATCCCAGGACGTTACAAACAAGTCGATGCACCGGAAACTCCGGTTTGAAGTTGCCACGAGACATCCGCCCGCAAGTCGCGTCCCTAACTTATTAGCACTCATGTTGGGTTTAGGGTTTAGCGTCTGACTTTCAATCCGAAGCTGTAGACCCTGACGGCTCGCCGCCGTATCTCCAACTACCAACATCGCCTGCTAGGGTTTAGGGTTTAATGGTCGATGTTCATAGGCATACCTTGAAACCCCATTTACGTTTTTATTCGTTTCTGAGGGTGTAAACAACATTCTCATGTTGAAAATGGGAGTTTCCGAAAATAGGGGACCCAAATATAGTACCCTAAATAGTAGAATTTACTATAAGGATCGCAAATAAGGTACCCCCAATTTTCGGAAACCCCCAAATCTGTTTCTGGCATTAAAAGTCTGTTTTCACCCAGGACCTAACCGGACCTAACCTGTACGACCTCACCTTGGTTGCTCCGATAATGCCAAGTTCCTCTGATGCAACGAACAACAAGAGAAGCTGCGGACATGACGGAATCCCCCCCCACCCCCACCCCTTCGAAGTGCCAAAACCCTGCGGCACCCCAAAATCCGAATCCCGAAATCAGAAAACCCTGTGAAAACCGCAGCGAAAGGCTCTTGAAACCTAGTGCAAACTGCGCATGAACAGGGCTTCGGAAGGTATAACAAAGACAGCCNCCGCCCCCCGCCGATAGTATTCGTAAGTATTTAGGCCCCTACATCATACAGTGTCTTCGGACTTTGTCAGTGGCTTGCAGGTTCTACGATCCATTGCACGCCAGGCCAGCTTGACCAGGTGTAGCCTCTTCTGCGCGTCGCGGAATCAAACTCCCAAATGTCCTATATACTAAGGATCCAAGATTTAAACTTTCAGAAAATATGAAGTTCAATTGACCGGAAAAGGTCTGAAGGTGAAGGACGAGAGCTAAGGAATACTAAATAAAGATTCGGCTCTGGTGTAAACGCCATGCATGAAACTTCGCTAAAGCCGGCTTTGCAACCCCAAACCACCAAAATCCACATGTTGCGGAAGCCGTAGGCACAACTTACCCGTGAAGTACGGAATATTCGAATCTCAAACCGTGTCAACACTCTTATACACCCGAGTCAAGCCCTTGCAGCTCCACTATTCGAAAAGCAACGCCTCAAACCAAATCCCAACCCAGTTTCGTATTCCTGACTTAAGTGCTCAAATTTGGATCTCTTCGTCAAGCCCTTAAAACAGCCCCCTAAACTCTCAAACTGAAACGGGTCGTCAGAGGAACAGATTTCTTGTATGCTTTGATAAAATCCATGTGAAAGCGCTGTACTGCAAGTATGTAGGGCTGGGGACAAAAAAAAAATAGAAGCCAGAAAGTTGGAACATAGTTGTCCTCATACCCTCAAGGTAGAGTATAAGGGATCCTAGCACTAATCCTCCTACAGCCATGTTCCAACTTTCTGGGTTCTACTGTACGGGAAGACCAGTAACTCTCACACTGATCCCGCTCTGGGTGTGCCCGGTTGCTTGTCTCTCTGGGCGAGATTGGCCCGCTTCTCACATAGGAACTGCACCTCAAAAGACGGCTGACTGTGCTCCCGGGTTGAAAATTTTTGCAGGTATGGCAAGTCTGGTGACAGGTAATGTGGAGAAAGTACCACATGAGGCCCTGAACGGCTCCGTAAGGATCCAAGTCGAAACTGTATATTGTTATTGTTGCCGGAAACACCTCCAACATCCCTAATTAAGGTTGATGATATAAATCCTGAGGACCCTAAACTATGGGAATTATCGTATATTCCTTATTTTGGGAAATGCAGGATCTCTATCATCAACCGTACTAAGTACGTCTAAGTACTCCTAGGATTCCTGATCGCCCTACTCTCCTTTGTAGCAGCAAAACAGCGAATCTTGCAGAGGGCTTCTTATTAGGATTTCCTCATATAAGTCCTTAGAAGGGTAGGTTATTTGGTGTTTAGAGCAACCGCACAGGATATTCAGATTGTTGCCGTCTTGGGACGGAGCCTGGAAATCCAAAACTTTTCTAGAATATTTCAAGCTTAGGGTTTAGGAATAAGGGCTGCGTGGGTGAGGAGGCTGCTGAGGTTGAGTGTGAATGTAGGGGCCTTAAATTAGGGGTTTGGAGGTATATAGTTATACTATACTATAAGAATAAGGAACCTCCAAGATAGTATTATTGCTTATTAATGGCCCAGCGACAACCTGGTTGTGGCCCTGTTGGGCGGCGACTTGGAGCGCACTGGCCCCTGACAATAGATCCTCAGTGTTCTGCAAGCCGTCGTGGCTGGCACACAATACTAACTGCTAAGGGACCCCGGAACCTGAGGGAACCAATACCTAGGTCCTAGGTACCTGGATGTGGGTGGAAGCACTTGCAGGTTAGTACTCAAACAACTTCACGATAATTACAATGGTTCTGTCGGGCTCCCTCCGACAAAGGCTCGGGAGATCAGTACGATGCAGCGAAAACCGGAATGGATCAAGGCTTAGGGTGCACTACTGTTGATGAACAAAATCCTGCATTACCCATTATAAGGAATATGCCATAATTCCCATAGTTTAGAGTCCTTAAAGTCATGCAGGATTTTGTCCATCAACCGTATCGCTAGCAGCTAGCAGCGTTTTCGCATGATTTTTCCCAGCGAAGTGGCTGTAGTGAATACTGCTGCGCTATTGAGATCTTGGAGCACAGAAACTGCTTCAACACACACGGACACCTGAGAATCAACCAAACCGTAGAATCCGTAGAAGGATGCGGCGAACTTGACGGCTTACGTAGCAGAAAAACAGCAAGTGCCACCGGAATTCCGGCTGCAGTGAGGACCTGCAGACTGATCAATCTAGCCGCAAGCATATCAGAAACAGCTCGAATAACATGGACAACATCTGTGCATCCATACATAGGTCCGACAGCGCATGCATGGGAAAAAGCGCCTAAATGCAAACATGCGTCCATCCATCACTCCATGCATCCTTCCATACATGAATATTGATTCGTATCCACACAAGTAGGGAAATGCACGCTAACGGCACATCCATTCCACTGGATACGGAAACCCTAAGCTCAACAACTTGAGAAACAAAAAACCCGTCTCCGGATGTCTCCGGATAACTGAGAAGCTCCATGTCGCCCACAATGTTGCAAGTATACTACACTGAAAACAACACCTGCTGTAAATGGTCTACCCTGGGCCTCTTTAACCCCTGAATGACCTGTAGCTCCAAACTCTAGCAATTAACTACTGTAGTAAGCTGAAACTACACTTTCCCTAGAAAGCTCAAATTCACAGGCCACATGATCCACAACGCCCGCAACCCTAAAACTCCATGAAACACCGGAAACAGATGATCTGCTTATAAAACCGCGCCCTGCAAAACTCTTGTAACACGTCTAAAACCCTCCACACGTGGAGGTCTCAAAACGTGGGATGAAGGTAGGCAGGATTAAGGATCTCTTATATAAGGACTCATATTTTGGGATGACAGCACCTACCCTCATCCGACCAAACCTAAACCCCAAAAGCCCTTCGAGCTCCTCGACACATGGACACCTTGAGCCATGTTGCGGTTTGACGCAGGTCTGCTCCTTCTCGCCTTGGTCAGGATCGGGGTTTAGGGGTTCGGGGTTCAGGGGGTTAGGGGGTTAGGGTTTAGGGTTTAAGAACACTCTTGCATGTAATGTAACATGGGGGCCTTAGTCATTAGAATAGGATTTTGAAGTAGATTGTCATATATATTGTATATAGCCGAAACCTGACACACTGAAGGATAGTGTAAGTATCTATGCCGGCCCCTATATGAAGGCCAGTAACACTTAAAGCATGAATCAGTGCGGTGGTCTCAGCTCCGTGATAATTAGTAGCACTCTCTGCTGCTACCCATTGCTCTAAATTTCACATCCGCTGGTGACGTTGGAGAGCGTTCAGCGAGGTTTCGGGTCGTGGTCAGGTTTAGGGCTTCGGATTTTGGATCTGGGTCCGCTTTTGAAAGAGTGTTGAGGTTTTGCTGGCTCACACTGCAAGACAGATGCCACCAACCCAACAGTCTCATTTCAGGGGTAGCCCCCATACGCAAAACCGAAACCCTGAAATCCCACAAAGAATCGGCTTCCGAGCATGCCTCTCGGAGTGGTGATTTGGGATTGTGCTGCTGGGAGGCACAAGCCACTCCACTTTGTCGATGTCACCGCAGAAGCTGGCCTGTGCTAGGGCTTGGGGTTTAAAAGTTTACGGTTTTTGGTTATTTTTCAGCTCCTTTTGTTTAAGATTTAGGGTTTTTTAGGGTTTAGGGTTTACGGTTTTTTTGTTTTTTTAAAGCTCCTTTTGTTTAGTATTTAGGGTTTAGGACCAATGGACCCAGTTGAACCCCGCAAGACTGTTTCGGCGCTAGGCTTGGAAGTTTGGTGCCAATCCGAATTTGCTTAGAACCTTTCTACTATAGGGGCCTTAATAACTAGAATGGGGTTTTGGGGCCCATTATACTAGAATTCTAATAAGAACCCCCCCCCCCCAAAAAAAAGTATGTATTGGTTATCATTGAGGCCCCTATAAAAATCTAATCCTCGCGAGGCTCCGCTCCAGAAAGGCCGATGTGCCCTAAACCCCAAAACACCCTAAAACCCATCCGACTAAAGTCTAAACCCAGTGCTTAGGGTTTCGGCAGAATAATGCCCAATGTAGCTGTGTAGGGTATAATATAACTCTAAATCCTAAACCCAGGAACTCCTACTTTACAGAAAGCTTTGGAACCTCTGGCCTTCCACAGCGCGCTGCGCCCGCGGAAGTCTGTGCAGGAGAGTTCCTGCAAGGAGGAAGCCGA
The DNA here is from genome assembly GCA_003297005.1 of Symbiodinium sp. clade A Y106. Classification (NCBI taxonomy): domain Eukaryota; class Dinophyceae; order Suessiales; family Symbiodiniaceae; genus Symbiodinium; species Symbiodinium sp. clade A. The sequence goes on from BGNK01000163.1 coordinate 268,009, forward strand.
ACCGAGTATGCTACACCCGAAACCCTAACTTACATAACATTTCCACTTGGGCTTTGCGTTGAATGGTAGTGCATATAGTTATTACTGTACAGTTATAGCAAGGAGCCTTATTCAAGCCCCTATAGTAGGCTTAAGGCGAGAGCTTGGACGTTTTGTAGCCGGCCCAAAGCAATGTGCAAGAAGGAAGAAGCCTCTTAAAAACCCTGAACCCTAAGCCCAGACCCTGAGCGCATCAAACCCTAGCCCTCGGAACCCAGTAACCCTTATCGGAGCCCTTGTAGGAACCCTAACCCTGGTAGTAACTGCAGAGCGGGGGTCCACGCAGGCCAAGAGCGACTTCAGGCGACCCGTGGCATCCTTCAGAGCAGAGCTGGCAAAAGTTGCCACAGAGGCTGCTATAAAGGACCTCTACAGATCCCTTTAAGGGAACCCTTAACCTCAAGAACCAGAATAGGCTGGCATAAGGGAGGTACTCGGGAGTTCATAGGGATCCAACGGGCTGACAAGAATAGGGTTTCTATAAGGGCTGTAGTGTGGTTTCATAGGGATGTATGCGGGGCTCGTAGTAGTTCAACCCGTGACGCTAGCAGAATACAGCAGGCCGACTATTGAACTGTCCCTATTATGGGAACTGTGTCAGGTTCCTTAATCCGGTAGTTGTAAACACCGCCATATGGAAAAATCACCAAATGGCAACTGTGTCAAGTTCCTTAATCCGGTAATTGTAAAACCCCGCCATATGGAACAATCACCAAAAAAGCCTTGCTATCTATGTTCCTTGCAAACGGACTTAAAACCTTACCTTAACCTAACCCCAAAACACTACATCCTGACATGCAAATCCCAATTCAATTCAAATTCATTAGAAGAAGCCTCAAAACCATACCTTAACTTAAACCCGCAACCCAAAACCGTCCCAAACCCCACGTCATCGCGACACCCTAAGCCCCAAAACTCTAAACAGCAGATTATAGGGTCCAGGGAACCTTAGGGAGCACTAGAGAGAACTTGGGATTAGTAGGCTATCTAACCGCCCTGGAACCCCCTCCCATAAGGATACTTTAAGCAGAGCCGGAGGTCGGATCCCGGCATAGATGCCGTGCGGAGCAGGTCGCGCTGCAGCGCCTGGGGTGGCAGAACCCAGACACCCGAAAAGCAAGGATATCAAGGGACTTACTACCCGACTTATATGAATCTTACCTTTTGTCGGGCTTTTTCGTTAATTTCCTGATATAAGACCGGTTCTTGGGGTGTTTCGGTAAACCCGCCCTACACACTTCTACACACCCCTCTAGTCCACCTTGGGTTTGGCTCCCCAAAACCAAGGATCCATTTTGTGGAGTTGTTATGTAAGGATCCACTAACTTGCAGACGCGAGGCGAGGGGAGACGAGGAGTTCCGTACGAACAAACATTGAGCACTCACATCCCACTAACCAGGACCATGATAGGCGGGTGGGGTCTGAAAGCGCAGTGGTAGTAATGTAGGGCTCTTAATAATTAGAATAGGGTTTTGGGGTCCATTTTACTGTAATTATAACGCGCCGTCATCGCGTTCGCGCGCGCAAGGCGCGCTTGCGAGAGGATACGAAAACCCTGTGTTTTGTGGGATAGAATAGCATTGTGGCCATGTTGAAGCAAGAAAATCGTGGANCATCGCGTTCGCGCGCGCAAGGCGCGCTTGCGAGAGGATACGAAAACCCTGTGTTTTGTGGGATAGAATAGCATTGTGGCCATGTTGAAGCAAGAAAATCGTGGAAATTACAGCAGTTTGGGCCTTCAGGGTTTTCAACATATTTGGGAGTGTGACAGTTGCGAAAAACCCTGTGTTTTGTGAGATCGAATAGCATTTGTGGCCATGCTGAAGCAAGAAAATGCTGGGAAGCACAGCAGCATTGTGGCACATGGATGCTCTGCGCGAATGGATGGAGTCTGATCTGGACGTTATCATGGTTGGCACATGGATGCTCTGCGGGAATGGATGGAGTCACTAGACCTGCAATAGTACCAACGCACATGCTCTGCGGGAATGGATGGAGTCTGATCTGGACGTTGTCATGGTTGGCACATGGATGCTCTGCGGGAATGGATGGAGTCTGATCTGGACGCTATCATGGTTGGCACATGGATGCTCTGCGGGAATGGATGGAGTCTGATCTGGACGTTATCATGCTTGGCACATGGATGCTCTGCGGGAATGGATGGAGTCTGATCTGGACGTTATCATGCTTGGCACATGCTCTGCGGGAATGGATGGAGTCTGATCTGGACGTTATCATGGTTGGCACATGCTCTGCGGGAATGGATGGAGTCTGATCTGGACGTTATCATGCTTGGCACATGGATGCTCCGCGGGAATGGATGGAGTCTGATCTGGACGTTATCATGCTTGGCACATGGATGCTCTGCGGGAATGGATGGAGTCTGATCTGGACGTTATCATGCTTGGCACATGCTCTGCGGGAATGGA